>JABCKJ010000314.1:0-24881 GCA_018850815.1 Asterophora lycoperdoides
TGGGGTCGTGGTGGTGCACTGGCGGCCATCATCGTAGGATGGGCGGCGGCCGTCGCGCGCTGGTGGGCGACGATGGGGCAGCATGGCGGTAGTGGGGACGCTGGCGGCCGTCTTTGGGGGTGGCGTACGTGGGGTTGGTCGTGCACTCGGCCACCAACGTATGATGGGGTGGCGTACCGTGACGTCGGGGGTGCCAAACTGGGGCAATGGTGGTAAGCTGGAGGCAGTGGTAGTAAGCTGAGGGCACTGAACGCACCGGACAGTAATGTTTGGCGGGAGTGTATGACGGTGGGGGGGTGATATATGATGTTGCGTTGCGGGGGCTGCATCCAATGGCGGGTGGTGTGCAACGTTGTGGGCAGCTGGGAGGTGGCAAATGCATGTTAGCGTGGCGAACATGCACTTGACATGGCAAACGTACGCTACGTAGGCTGCACGCAGGTGGCCGTGGTGCGATGGTGGGCGTGCATTGTACTCAACGGGCTAATGAGCCGAGGCCCCGCCAACAGAAGAGTCTTCCCAAGGAGACGGGCTAATGTCCATGCTGAAGCATGGACCGCCAACAGAATCAATGGGGTGGGGGAAATGGGAGTGGGCAGTGTGAGAGGTATTTAAGACAAAAAAATGTGATTTATGTAATCCATCAAATGACAAATGACGAATGCAGATGGTGCTAAGGAGCCACTAGCTGTGCGACTAAACGCCCAAATGCCCAAGGACCAGATCGTACTCGCAGGATGCGGAAAATGTCCAGTGCGTGTCCGACGCAGTGACACTCCCTCCTTGCCATGTCTGCTCATACTGAACCATTAATTTATAGCTGGAAAGCATAGAACTTGATGAGTGGGCCGATCCGCGTCATGTCCGAGTTCTATTGCGTCATAGTAGTAGAAACATGTGTAACTAGCAGATGCGTATTTGCATATTGTACACCTGTCAACCGTGAAGTTGAAGCAAGGGAAGAGTTTCAATTGCCATTCAATGCGCTCTTTTATAGTGGAAACCTAAAATACATTTGTCTGCCAGAGAAGAGGCGGCGCGGCACGCCCACCTGATCTGACAAGAAGGCAATAATTGAAGTCTGCATTTGGGGGATTTGGAAGCGGGAACCAGACCAGATACGTCCATCAAACTGTCCACGACTTCCTGTTATACAAATCCGAGTCAGTTGAAGAACATGTAACGCTATATTAGATTGACCCATCTACTTGGAAGGCTGAAGGGTCCCATCGGCCCCAGTCACGAAGTGCCGCATTAGACCAACCACGACAACCCCTCGCTCCCTCCCGTCGCAGGGTATAGGCTGAGATGCCATGACTCACGCCTGCACTGGAAGCCGCGTCAGCTATCATAAGCTGGATGGTGGCGGGGGGCATTGGTTTATCCAAATCCACTTGGATGCCCTCTGCAGCAGAAGAAAAAAGGGGAAACATCAGGTCTTGCGTCTGAAGTGGCCTCCCAGCGGTCCACTCAAGGAACCGAGTCCAGAGGAAAACTTCGCGGAACACATTGACGCTGTCGTCTGTTTCATAGATGCAAAATTTGCGGGCTTATGTACGAGGTGACGGTTAATAGTATATAGGATGCACAATAAAGCACTCACGGCTTGGACGTGCTTTGTCTGGAACAGACAGCATCAAACACCGACGCTGGCTGGGAGCCGGGTCAAGGCCCCAAGTGATTTGACCGGCGCGGAGAGATGCAAGTTCGCTCTTGCTATAGTGACCTTATTGTATGAGTACGGGAAGCATTTATTGGAAAGAAAAGGCTGACCGCAGCCAGAGAACAAATCCCGTTGCAAGATAGGCCCGCGTAAAGGCCCGCTGGACGGCTAAGAAGCACGGGGCTTGTGGGAGATCTGGGAACGACTCGGATGGCCCGCGCAGGGTGAAAGCGGGGAGCTGACTCGATTCGGACTTGGAGCAGATGAGAATGAGGTCGTGGAAGGTCAAACCATCAGTGCTATGCATAGCGCCATTGCCAAAGTTTATGCTGGCCTCCTGAAGAAAAGACGCATGAGACAGGCAACCAAAAAATGTGAGAAAGTAGAAGTCATTATGGCAACGAGGGAGGAACTGGGAGAAAAATCTTCCGCAGAACGTACGTTGAAATTGGTGGGAAGCATGTGCCGTCGTGAATCCCAGTTGAGCTGTCTAAATAGAGCCACTGTAGGAGACGCTGTAGAGGACCAGAGCAGCGCCACGCTGATTACTTATATCATGTCTGGCATTTTGTAAGCAATTCAGCGGTTTAGATATCCCAGCTCCCAGAGGTGACAGGCTGTTCTGGAACCCGCTACATCCGTGGAACGCTCCCAGAAAATGAAATGAAGTCAGGCGCATATAGGGCACAAATTACTTGTGAACGATAGATGGCCGCGTACCTGCGGCGTTTGTGTACTAGTTGACACTTACGGCAACCAAGATGGTAGCTTTCCAAGTCGTGGATGCCTCGGCTTTGTCTAGGTGCCTATGTAGCGCAGTGCCGGCATTCCTAGGCCTGTTGGTCGTAGATAAGGGGGCAAGATGTGAACAAGCCTTAGTCTCCCGAGCCACGTGGTATTTTCAAAAATAAGATAGTTTTACACATGTGCGACTTGTCAAGGCGGGAACAATACGGTACATTCAGACGGTAGCCCAATAGTCAGATTAGGTAGACATAATGTGAAAGCCACGAAGGGTTGGAATTAGTGCAAGTGCAACGCAAGTAGAGTTCACAATCAGGCCACCGACGTACCTTTACAGAATGCCAAGTCTAAGAATCCCACCGTCTCCGGCAAAACACCTTGCAAGATCATGGCACATGGCACCCAGCCTGTGGCGTGAACCTTGAAATCCATGGGTGAGTCTGTGGTCGATTGGTATAACTCGATCCAGATTCCAGATCACCGATGGTGATGGCGCCATTATTCTTGACTTCACTTCCGCTCTCAAAATCGACGCGCCCTAACTTGCGCAACCCCAGGACACCACCGGGCTTTGCCACATGAGCTTGAAACTGGCCGAAACTGTTTTTCGGCCTGTTTGGACAGGAAGGAGTTGTCAATTCCATCACGTAGCCCCATCTTTAAAAATTTGAAGTCTGACGTCTGGGAAGGCCCACGCCATTTCGGGGCAGCGGCACTGGTTTCTTCCATCTGCAAGTATGTTACTATCAGGGTTCATATTTTCTCATCTAATTTGGCCTGAGACGGAGCACCTCTGAGTGAATTGAACGGTTGATATGTGCACGAATTGCGCAGCCTCGGTACGTGTTACAGTAGTATTGCCAATGCATTCCTGCAGATGAGGGCCTGCACTTGTGGATGGCCTAGCTAGCAGCAAGTGAACTGAATGTGCTCGGCAGCTCTCCCGCAATGACGGTGTGGACAGGAGCTGTGTTCAGTGACTGCAAGTTGTTTTCTCCTTGACCAGTGGATGGATGCTGGGGAGTAGATGAAACTCCGGACAAAGGGGTTCCAGAATCATCGTGATTTTCTAATTCAAAACAACGACGCCATGGGTACTGTCATGTATACTCTTCCATAAATTGCATGCACCGTAGTTCTTACCAGATTACCACACCAAGTTTTACCGAAAGTCATAAAGTGATGATGACGACCATGAAGAGTTCCTCGTACGACACAATTGTCACGTTTCCTCCCAAAGTCTCGTCTACTCAACATTGTGAATAAGGGGGAACTGGTAGAAGTTCACAAGCTCGTAGGTTTGCCAGGGAAGATAAGGCAGATTCTTCCGTCTTGTCGGTTGTGGTGGAAACATGGTCATCAGCGTCAAAGTCGAAGCCGTCCTCGATTAATGGCTCGTTGAAGATGGAGGAGTGGTTGCGGATATGGTTGCGGAATGATGTGTCCTTGTCTGGTGGCCCTGGTGGAAGCTCAAGAACGTCACGCGAGTCAAGGAGGGGGTTGGAGACAGTGCTGCAGACTTACTCCAAGGTTCGTCGTCATCCTCCTTGTCGTCCTCGTCCTCCCACAGATATTCTTCCACATCATACAAAGTGAGCGGCTCGAGAGCCTTGGGGATGCTGACCTCGAACTCCTTGAGTGTTGGGATGCTTGGCAATGGCAGGTAGCATGGCCTAAATCTGCTGCTACTCGTCGGAGGGCAGAGTGTCCGATGCATGACGAACTTCGGTTCGAAGTGTTCAAACCCTGGATCATGGGTGTTACTGGTTGTTTTGAGCTGGCATAATGGCGCCTCAGGACAGCAGAGAGGTTTGCAAATTGTTAAGGCCTTTGTACGCGTACCATGCATGAAATGGACTGTCAAAAGAGCACGTGTCGGGACAGCCGATGCAGGGCTCAGATGAACGTGTTGTGCTGTCCAAAAAAGGCACATGTTTTTGCGGCTGAAGGTAAATGATGTATTGAAACTGACCTATAGAGTGCGTAGGTGCCGATATTTTACTTGGAATGATTGAAAGGTCAGCGGTGGGGAAGGGAGTCTCCTGGGTCCTGGTAGGGCGGTGCCAAGGCGTGGTCGACTGCATCAATTTCAAAGGCTCTCAAATACAGCACAATAGAGCACATGTGATTGAGTTATACCAATCGACTCAACACCGGCGTCTGTAGGAATGGATAGCTAGCAAGATCGGCGTCTACATATTCAACTCAACTTGGGCCTCCGGAATCCCGTACACTGTCCTCGCACCCACGGCTTTACTGACTGTGAAACACTGGACAACATCGCAGTCCGGGCCAGCCAGGAGATCCCGACTGGCAAGACCAGGGAAAACATCACAAGAAAACTGATCGAGGATAGCACCCGTGCTACTCCACGAAAACTGAGTGGAAGCAATCTTGGCCAAAGCGACTAAGTCCGGAGGGAACAAACTTATGAACGAGTAATCTAAGGGCTCGTTCGCTTCCTCCGATGTCGTCAGTTCACGGTATGAATCAAGGAGATCCAGGTTAGGGAAGGCCTCCCGGCATTGGATGTATGTAGCGAATTCCGGTAGGCAAGAGGTCAGGAGTTTTGACGTGTTGTGCGGTAATTCACGGACTAGAGTTTCTCGCCATTTGTCCAGGTCAGCACTGGATGTTGCATTCTCTGTGGCGGATATCAACCTTTCACCGTAGCCGGCACAGACTAGGCGAGATTTTGGGGTCAAAGCCCTTGAAATAGTTCAAAAAGCAGAATTCGGGAGACAGCAAAATAGGCATACCGGCGGATAGTTGCATCCCAAGACGGCAATATCGTCATGGGTCTGGCCCAATTGCACCAGCGAAGTGGAAGCATAGAAAGTAGCGAGATAACGGTCATCAACATCGCTGCGACAGACTTCAATTATATTGGAATGGATGTAGCTGTATCAAAAACACACATCTTCAGTACGTTAAGTTAACACCACCAAATGCGAAGAGTTCAGGATTCTTGGTGATGATGGCATCAATCAGCCCTGCTTGCATGGCCGGTTCCGCTACAGCCTCGGGGCCTAGCGAGATGGTTACATATGTACTAGAAAGGCGGCGAGATGGAACTGGCCTGCATCCACGGAAATCTGAGTGCAACAATCATGTCTCGCAAGTCAGGCACCAGCCCTTCCGGGACGCGATGGGTACCATGGACACGATGGGTCCAGGGTTCACTTTCGGTTTAGCCTTGCAGGCCTGCGTCTTTCGCCTGGCCGCCCAGTGGCGCGTTCGCCTCAGGTTGGCTCGTGCCGGCTTCATCCCCCTGGGCTGGTGCCTGCGGCGGCGCCGTGCATCTGTATCAAAGACAAACAGTGGGCAGGTGGGCAGTCAGAATAGTTCTCAGGCTATCAAACGTTCGAATAAAGTGTGGGCCTCAGAATTTTCGGAAAGACTGCCACCGTCGCCGTATGACTGCCACAACGAGAGACCATGGAAATCCAGCCGCTGAGTCGTGCCATAAGCCATCTATAACCTTAGGAAACGTGAAAATCAGTACATGCCTAACATCAACGCCCATGCAAAGAGCTCTTTCTTGGCGCCCTTTTTGTTCCACGGCGAGTCCCAGGATAGTGACCCGCGCAGCTGCAAGGGCAAAAAGCTAAGAAAAAACCAGTAAGCATGGAAATTATTCAAAGTACACAAGAACCAAAGAGCGCACGGGCCTTCTGCGCAGAAGAGGCAGGAGGATAGGTGACTATATATTGGGCCGATGTCTCAAGTCACGGAGTGAGACACGGCGGGAACTGGGAATGGAGCTATTTTCCAATCTATACACTGAGGAGAGGATAATGGGCCGTCAGTGAGGCGAAAACAGGACCTATAGGCGGCAACACAGCGGGCAATCGGGGTCTGTGTTGTCCAGGACATCATGCCGTGGGCTCTAACATGGTGTAGAACCCCACACGTAGTGGTTGATACTGAATGGCAATGAAAAATTGAACGAAGGCAGGAAGATTCAGAGGAACGGCTTACAAGTCGAGGCAAAGAGCTTCGTATAATTGTCCGTTGGCGGCGACTGAGACGCCGATCAATGTTGTTACAAAAGGAGAGGCTGGGGTGCCAGAGTTACGGCAGAGCAGATGAAAGCTCGTATGGAGAACTGGAAGCGAGGCACGTCTGCAGACAGTCATCGGAGGTGGCTCAGGTTCAGTCGAAACACTCTGTGCTTTACGACGCGTCCCAATGGGATATGGGCCAGCTTATGGCCAGGCATTTTGCTAACCCAAAATAGCACTTGAGCAGCCCGGACAACGACATTGTGGACAATGTTGATTCGAATGGCGTCTTTTGGGATATACATTTTCTCAAAAAAGTCGACGCAAAGAATCTGCTCAGCGCATGAGACGTGCTTCAACAGAAAAAAACAAGAATACGTACTTTGCATTTGATGCTCAAACCATGGAACCACTTCGAAAGTAGTTTAAGCGTCACGGCGCCGTCTACATTTCTGCACAGGCAGACAGGGAGTCCAATATCGAGGAAAAATCTCAATCTGGCATGCCCCAAAAAGGGCAGCAGGTGTAACATGATAGCAACCAAGCAGAACACAAGAGGTTGGTTAGTGTACGGCCATAATCCGCAGTGTCAGAGGTTGCGGTGCTGGTAGACAAAAATGGCAAGGGCTCGGATAGTATCCAAAAAAATCAGGTTTTGGGCAGCCGAAGGGGTCAGGCAGGCCAGGACTGGGCTGCATCGGAGGACATAGTATGATGCCTCGACGCCGACTGTTGGGTACTAAAGGCTACCGATACTGGAGGAGCTCAAATCAATGGTGAGCATTAACTGCAGGCAAAAGCTTACCCTGCATGGAACCTACAGACCGTGAAGAAATCCAGGCCACAAAGATGTCCAGGGCTCGGGCTGATGAGAGGCCTTTGAAATACGATTCATACTTCCCAAGCACACTGCCTCTCCTGTGGAAGTCATCTCGCTAAGCGTGAGATCCTCACGAGAAAGACTGCAAAAGCTTCACTGAAGCTCCTTCGCACTGATGTAGTTTGAACGTAGACGTATCTGATTGTTGCTATATACGTCATGATTACGACCGTGTTATGGCTGGAATCCACAGCGGCCAGAGGTAGCTTCACCATATTGTCCACAGTGCATACCTGTATCGGACATATATTCTACGTTAGGTCAATTACAGAATGCTCTTCAGAAGAGTCGGTGAGTTCAATGTAAGCTATGGGCTGACACACGGGAACATCTTCCATACGACGGTTGCTTCCACTGGCAATTGGGCCTTCAATGTCATCTGGCTCGTCAGATATTCCAATCACATCAGTGTTGATGCACAACTGCTGTGGCGTATCCAACAAAGCACCGGCAGCCTTTTTTGTTTGGGTCTACTCCACTGTCAGTTTTATGATCAGATAGAATCATATGAGTGAGAAACACACACAGTTTTTTTGACATGGTGACGTGGCGGTTTGGAGTTGGGAGACCACGACTCCAATATCTCAGGAGCATATGACTGTAGAAGGGCAATAGGAACATGAAGGCTGATAGAACTTCCTTCGAGTGACTTGTTAATCCACTTTGGTCCCATAAGCAATTGAAAATTTCCAGTCGAAATCTTGAGACGGCGTGATGGGACCAGAACTGAGGAGTGTGTCCTGCTGTTAGCTTGAGATAGGATGGTTGCATTTCTCGTTGGTGTGGCAAGGAGGTGTCTTTGAGGATCGTAAACCACAAGCGGCTGCAAAACCAACTTGGTTATAGCTATGCTACATCAGAGGAGCTGGAGTGACATACTTCGCAGAGCATACGAAATGCAACTCCATCCCAGAGGTTTGAGCGAAAATGCTTTATGATTTTGTCATTCCTTCCCCAACCAAGATGCTGGATACAGAATGCCGTAATTTGGGAGATTGAGGGCTCTTGGATGCTCCAGGCAGCACGATCTGGAATATAACTACCTGTATGTCCCGACCAGGATGTCAGAGGGTTGATGTACATATTCAAGATGGCTAGATCTGGAAATCTATGTGAGATCTCCTGGACTAGTTGTGGACGTCGAGATGGCAGGTAGCCTTGAGAATTGGACTGTAGCTCAGCCCGGATGTCCTGTCGCCATCCCTCAAGAAATTGCTGAAGGTTTTCTGGACCAAGGGTGGAGGCGGCAGTGAGGAGCGTATCACCGAAGCCACATTTTGCAAGTGCATGGGCAGTTTTACTACCACATGCACTAGGGCCAGAATTGTAGTCCCCCCCAGCCAGTAATGCAAATAGCAGAAGTCCTCCATGAGTGAGTCTGACGTCGTCAGTGTTCTCGATAGAATCTGCAGTATGAAGGATGACACGATCAAATTTGTTTGAGCCAGGGGGCCTGCAGGACTGTTACAAGTGCCAGAGAGAAATAAACGAATGGTGAGACTCACCTCCGAATTATACACTGACCACCAAATACCAATGTATCCGAGTCATCAGTCAAGATGGCGTCTATCATGCCCAAACGGTTGAGCTGTGCTAACTCAGCTTCAGCTTCCCCAGGGGCCTAGCATAGTTCACAGCCAACGGTCAGGACAGTGTTGAACATAAGAAAAGTGTGATACACACCTGGTGAACATAAAACCCAAAGGCAGTCGCAAGCTCCAGAATGTAGTTGGTCATCCACAATGGCTGTTGGCGTACTTGATGACCACGCTTCATGGCGGGGCGCCCAGGGCCATCGGAAACAAAGACAAGAACAACCGGGAGTTTGAGGAAGTTCAATAGCTTGTAAAACATAGTTCGAAGCTCTGGATTTTCACCAGCATGGGTGTGAAGTCCAGTTCGTGCAGCGGCATGGAAAGCAGCCTGACTGCTATCAATCCATAGGCTAGTCACATATGAGAGAAGTGAAGGAGCAGCATACAGAAGAGCACACACTTCAGATCAACTCCAAGCACAAGGTGCTGCCTTCGTGAATTCTGGCAGAATCGGTCGACCGTCAATTTAAGCATCGATTCCTCATGCTGAGCAGGCTCAACGATCTGAATGTGTTGAGTGAACCTGGTCAGAAAGAATACTACACTTTGTACCTTCCATAGTCCCTTGATTCCCATTTGTATCGAGTGAGCAAGGGACGAGCAACACAAGGGTTTGAGATGAAAAAGGGAGTCTGAAACCTTTAAGCAATGCACTCAAAGTTTGAGATACTCGTAATGATTGCCAGGGTATGTACGAAACATTATGATCCTACAAAGTTACTGCACGATGATAGGCACATGTTAGTAGAAGTGGGCGGCAAAACGTGAATCCAAACAATTGAAACACACCGCGTATAGATTGGATTGCGTTTGAGATGATAATTTCCTAGTACTCCATCTGCTTGGGTGCTGGCAACTGCAAAAACATCAGCGGTCAATTCCTCCAGAAACCTCGTAGACAACACACCTCTCCAAACTCACCGGCCCTGAGCAGCAGTATCTTAATCTCATTCTGGGCCATCCGGTTGCTTTGGAGCCACGATCTCCTCCCCATTACCATCTCCGTCCCACATGAATATACATCTGGAAAATAACACTGGCTCTATAGCACGTCTGAGGGCCGCGTAGGCCTGGAGGGCAAGAGGCACGTACCACCCTAATTGATACGATGTAGGGGGGCCTGACTACGAGAGTTGTGGCAGGGCTGTAGGGCTGTAGTCCAAAAGCCCTATTACAGAGGACTACAGAAACGGGGTGGGCTCTGTAATCCGAGATGGCTCAGTCACCTCTAAGACCGGTACCTGTGGTTATATGCAGGAATTCCACTTACAATTGCTATCGTAGATAATAATTGACTAATAGTATTGTAGTACTTAGGAAAATGTGTAGTATAAAACTTGACAATTCGGGAACACTACTCGGGCTGGTCGATGACATCTGGCTGGGACGTAGATGGCTGATTGGCTTGAAACATGGCCAGCAGTGCCGCATTACTGTCCACTGGAGCCTCCTCTACTTCCGCCTCCTCTCGGGGAATTTTTGATCACTCCCTGTTGCACTTGTTAAATATGTACGTCAATCCAAAGAACAGCTCGACGAACCAGGCATTCTTGAGTAAGCCTTCTTGAAACTTGGTGGCCATGTTGATGCTTTGCTGTGCCGAGAATTTCTCCCAGGACTTGAGAACTTCGAGATGCTGTTGGTAGACGTGGCGGTATGTGGCTCCCTCGAAATTGACAACAGCATGGTGGCCTTTGCTCTACTCGTTAATAGCACATTGCACCTGTATTGTAGATGTTAATTGTTGTCCCATAACTGGAAAATGCAAGTACACACCGCCGCGAGAATGAGAGCAATTGTCTCCATGGATACTTTGGTTTGTTTCGAAAACCATTGGGGCCGCCGGTGAAGTCCCTTGCCAAACCAGCACTTGATGAACATCTGCGGAATAATTGTGTTACCGAAAAGCTTGTTTTCACTAGATGGTGTCGCATCCTTGGGGTCCTGCAGGGACAGGTGAAATGGGAAACGTAGCGGGGTACCAGAAAAACAACTGTACCGTATTCCAGAACGAGTTCTTGATGGCCGCCAAGAGGTTGCGGTTGTTCTCCATGACGCCCTCGACAGTTTCGGTGGAGTCCATGGTGAGCGAGTCTGGGTCCTTGAAACCATACACTGACGGAACAAGCGCTCGAGCATGGTCCTTGATTTTTCCGCGGTATGAAGAGAAGACGTCGCGGACCTAGCCATACATCAATTCAAAGGATGCAGAACTTGGAAATATCTTTACACGTACACGCCTCAGTAGCAGTACATTTGCTGATTGCACCGACTCTAGCTCTTCACAGGCATCCTCCCAGGCATCCGCGGCCATCAGGTAACTTTCATCAAGGTTTTTCATAGTTTTTTCTGCCTCGTCGCGCGTTTGGGGGAAAGCTTGCGTAAGAGAGATTTCACGTCGGAGAAACTCGGCGGCAAGGTTGATGAGGGCCTGTTCGGAGGATTCAAACTGGGTGATGCTGCGTGAGGGTCGCTTCCGTTTTGCTGTACGATTGGCTCGTGCTGCAGCTTCATCATCAGAGATGGCATCACTGCTATCCAAAGGCTCGCCATGTAGGTCTGAGTTTTCTGACTCTGAACGTGGCTGCAGTTCGATTGCGTTAGTAGAGAAGATATGTGAAAATGTTGGGTTACCGTTGTGGTTGAAGATGATACTGAAGAGCGCACACGCTTTTTCTTGGGACGTTGGTGTGTGGTTTCAACATGCCGGATTGTCACCTATGACTATGATAGAAAAACATGTGAATTGAGTCTTAACAAGGGGACCATAAACGCACATTCAGAGCAGGCTGGGCAACATCGTCCATGGGTTCCTGGAAATTACCGCTTTCATCGCCATCTTCAGGAACTTGTGGTGATGACCAGGCCTCGTCTTCAGCGCGGACACTCTCAGTATCTTCATCTTGAGCTGTCAGTGCATCGTTGAATGAATGGAGACCTGCCGTTTAACTGAATACAAGGTATGCCAAATGTACAAGGCCCATGAAATGGCTTACCAGCAAAAGTATTGAGCCTCGAAAAAGGCCCAGAGTCACCGTGATAGAGTTCAAGGTGCGCCGAAGAACCTCTCTTGTCCAGTTGCTGAAATCCTGGAATGCTGTACCTGTTGTCATATAGCTCCTGGAGCATTGAATGCCCTGTGTCAAAACAAACATGTCAGAGGCAGGACAAATTTTGAAAGGCATGCCACGGATGGATGTACTTACCTTGTTGAGGCCGAGGATCATGTCCAACTGCCGGCATGTTCCAGTTTGGGATGAGGCTTGACAGGTGGTTCGGATTCATGGACTGGTGAAATAGTGGTGCCCCAGAAATAGAAGAATCATGCGTCGACAAAGAACCACTATCTATGGTGGAAGGTTGCGATGGCGCCTGAGACTCAGAAGAGCCTCGCAGCGGAGATGAAAAATTTTGCTGTGTAAGTGATACTGGAGTGAGAATGCGTGCATTGGCTGGGGGCCGTGCCACGCCTGGGGAGGTTTGATCAGTTCTTTGACGAGGTACGGGAGTGTGAGCACCAGGCAGAGCGCCAGGCTGAAGCTGCTGAGCACGTTGTTGGCGTGTTGCGCGAGCTTTTGCAGCTATTTCTGCATTTCGGGCAAGCTGGGCTTCTACAAAAAAATTCAGTATATAGTATTGACGATTAAAAAAACCAGCTTACGGTGAGCTTGTAACAGTTCGTTTTCTTTTGCCTCTCTTCCACCGTGTGAGACCTACCGCAGAACATTGCAAAGTCAGCCACCAGTGTAGACCTACAAACGGCAAGCCAACGACACTTACCTTATGATGGCAAAATGTCAATTTTGCCGCATCACCTTCAGTGCCTCTGCCGACATTCGATGACATCAGCAACAGGCGCCAGCATGTCAAAAAGCATTTGATACACAGTTCAAATCTGTCCTAGATGCCCGCCGGAAGGAAAGACAAAAAACTAAGGCTACTTCGCAGCCTGGACAGCCAGCTGCTACCAGTCACGATTCACAGGCGGCCCTCGAGATTCCTGCTCCTGAAGCAACGGACATCACTATGGCTGCCCCAGATGCCGAGGACATAGACTTCGAACTTGATGATTCTGTCGATGCTGTGCCACCTAGAATTGTCGAAGTCGAAGACAAGGATGCACCACGAAAATCCTGGAAGCAGCATTTCCCATCAGCCTATAATGCAGGCCACACCTATGGTGCCGGAAAGACACAGTTTGAATTGATTCGGGATGATCAGATCGTGGAGGGCGCCGATGTCTTGGGACCATACAGGGATGATGACGAATGGGAACTGGCCAAATGGTTGATACAAAATGTTGGACATAACCAGGCTGAAGAGTTCCTGAAGTTGAAGATCGTGAGTTTATAACCCTGCTAGAGAAAATACCACTTACAAACTCGTCTAGATTTCCGAGCGCTCACGGCCTTCGTACCAGAACAAAAGCCAGTTCCTCAACAAAATTGACAGCCTGCCTGGTGGTGTTAAGTGGTCATGTCATGAGATGGACGTCAAGGGAGACCTACCCGACCTTGAGAAGGATCCCTCGGGAAAAACCATGCATCACGAGGCAGTGGAGCTTTGGTTTCGAGATCCTGTGGAGTGTGTGAAAGAGTTAATTGGGAATCCAGCATTCTCTGAAGTGATGAAGTACGCACCTGAGCGTATCTTTGTTGATGAAATAGGAAACATCCAGGTAACAAACGAGATGTGGACTGCGAAATGGTGGTGGGAAATCCAGGTAAGCGCTTGTCAAAAATCTTGAATGAAGGGGGAGCTGACCTTTCACTTTCGACAGAAGCGTCTTCCAGAAGGGGCGACAATAGCACTGTTGATCATCTCGTCGGACAAAATCCAGTTATCCAACTTCTGTGGCAATCAGTCTGCTTGGCCCATTTACTTGACAATTGGAAACATATCGAAGGAAACTCGGCGTGACGTGTCTTCTCGATTTCAAAATTCGACTGCCTCGACAAAGAGATGAGATCGTTGGCAAAATATTGCCTGTTCCACACCTGTATGGGACTTGTGATGAAGTCAGTTGCCGAGGCAGGAAGGAAAGGGGTTTACATGGTATGCTCTGACGGCCAAATTCGCAATGTGTGGCCAATCTTCGCCGCATACGTCGCGGACTACCCTGAACAATGCCTGGTTGCCTGCTGCATGGAAAATCGATGTCCGAAGTGCTACGTTGCACAAGCGGGGAAATCATCAAAAAGATCCTGGTCGCAGTCCAAAGGAGACATTATTCTATCTGCGGCGGCATGCTGGGGGAGAAGCTGATACTGTGTTCAAAGACCAGGGCTTGCGCGCCGTCTTCCCCCCATTCTGGGCTCAGCTTCCACACTCCAATATCTTCCAGTCCTTCACTCCTCTCCTCCTCCACCTCCTCCACAAAGGTGTCTTCAAAGACCACCTCGTGAAGTGGTGTACCGCCATCATCGGAAAAGAAGAAGTGGACGCACGTTTTCGCGGGATGCAAGACCATCCTGGTCTTCGCCATTTCAAGAATGGAATATCTCATGTGTCGCAATGGACAGGAACTGAGCACAAGGAGATGGAAAAGGTTTTTCTGGGACGTGTTGCAATTGGTGTGGATGAACGGGTCGTGAAGGCAGTACCGTTACGCGCCATCATTGACTTTGTTTATTTCTTGTCGTTGCAGTCACACACCACCCACACACTCCTTGCCCTTCGCCGTGCCCTGGACGACTTCCACTTCCCCAAATCCATCTTCACTGAGCTTGGGAGTCGCCAGCAGGACCACTTCAACATTCCCAAAATCCACGCCCTTGAACACTACGAGGAACTCATCACTCTCTTTGGAAGTGCAGATGGCTTCAACACCGAATCTCCCGAACGACTCCACATTGACTTTGCCAAAGATGCCTACCGTGCCAGCAACCACAAAGGCTACATCATTCAGATGACGCGGTGGCTCGAGAGGCAGGAAGCTGTTGATCGATTCCCTGCCTACCTCAAATGGGCTCGTAAACCATTATCCCCGACCACACCTCCACCTGCTGATAAACCCACTAACGAGGCTGACAATTTTGACCTTGTTGTGGCTCAGCCTGCTCGCCAACACTTCCTGCTGGCTAAAAGGCCACCTCCAGGCTCCAGGACCCCAGCACACCATATCATCAGCCCCAATGGTCACAACGCCTCTAGATTCCTCGATGCCATACGCACATACCTTACTCAGCACCATCGACCATATTTTACCCCCCATGAGTTTGACGTCTTCCTTCTCTATAAGCAAATCATCTTCCCGTTACCGCAAATCCCCGAGGTTGGCTTTCGACATCATAAAAATGTTGTACATGCCATTGCCCCGACACCTTCCAACGAAGGAACTAGCCGTCGCAAGGTATCCGAAGCTGCACATCTGGATTGTGCTTTTATTCAGACAGGGGAAGCCAATGTACATACCAAAGGGACCGTCGTGCAAGGTACGTCCGACACCCAATGCCCACTGCCATTCTGCCACTCACCCAACTTTTTCAGGTCTTCGACTAGCCCAAGTTCATGCCATTTTCCAACTACCATCACATTATCCTGTCAAGTCCCCCATTCCGCTTGCTTACATCGAATGGTTTACACTCTTACGCACTCCGGACCCGATTACAGGGTACTATCATGTAGGAAGGTCAACGAGGAAGAGGGGGAGACGTGATGGACCATATGCAGAGATTATTTTGGTTGACCGAATTGTACGAAACGCGATGCTTATACCGCGGACACGAGGTCAAGGGACGAAGTACGCATATTGACAGCCACCTATTTTGTACACTTAAACTAGATTTGAAGGACTCGTTACCCCACTAATGACCATACCATTTCTGACTAGTACAACAATGTATCATCCACCCATGTTGTGCCCTGAACAACCTCTAGCAATCTCCATCGACGCAACTCAAGCTGCGCACGGATCCTGTCAAGAGCTCGTAGCTCAGCCGCCAGTTCATTTGCAAGGATGTAGGCTCGGTCGGCAGCACTGTGATTGCGAGCAGCATCCCCGGGAGTCGTCAATGGCCTGTTGACGAGGACATCAGCCGATGTGCCTCCCTATACTAATCGAACGCATGCTAGATTGAGACAGATCCTGACCCATGACTCCCTCAGCATCTGCTCCAGGACCCGGCGACAGGACACGCTCGAACTTCTCATTAACGGCTGCCTGCGAAGTCAATGTTGGTTCACGGTGGCGCGAAACAGTGTGTGCCAGGGTATTCGATCTGCACTGTGATGCCGCGCCAGAACCAGATTGCGGATTCCTTGCACACCATTCTGTAAAGGCTGGGTGTTCAGAATATATGTCATCTTCCAGATCACATGCTGCAGGCTTTGAAAGCGCTCGGGTGATAGAGGTGGCGTCAGCTTGAGAGCGTGGAAGTTCAGCCTCGGTTTCGATAGACGAAGCAACTTCGGGGCTTGGGGCGGCATGCAGCGGCTGCGGGAAATGAATTGAGTATTTTATACATCACAGAGAGAGGGCAATGCACCTCAGGCTGAGACAAGAAGTCCAGTATTCCAGGTGCATGGAAGGCAGGCCCACCTTTCGGTAACATCCACACTGTAGGGGTACACATAGGATCCGGCAGATGCCTCGGACGCTGACGAGTGGCAATGGTATCGGGAGGAGTAATGCATGTTGCGACGTTCATTGACCTGGACGATTCGCTGGTGGTCATTTTAGTTATCATTGAAGTCAAAAAGACATGAACTTCAACTCAGAACATACCGCAGGCACAAGGCGGCCCTCTGTAGTCACTCAGCCCCCCAGAAATCCTCGAAAGCCAGTGGAGACTACGGGAGGAGGGGCCATTACAGATGCCTACATACAATGTGTTGACTACGAAGCCCTACCTAGGTGCTACAGACACCTTTGTAAGCAGGTCGCACGCTATGGAGACGGGGCCCAACTACCTAAGAGAAATGCATTTGCAGATTAGTAAATTGCACCGACTTTAGCTCCCACTGTCATGGCTCCACCTCCATCCATAAAATTATAAATTCTCTGCTGCCCCTCTGTTGCCTCTTGAACCCCTCCCAGTCCTGAAGTTCTTGGGCAAATGGTGTCTTTGATGAGCAATGATAAGCTTGTTCCAAAGGATTGTGAAGTAGATGAGGAACCAATAGGCTCCAAGGTTGTGCTATCATGAGAGAATTTGAGCCTGGCAGTGCTGTATAAGAGTATATAATGAAAAGAGGAAGCAACGAAACGTACATGACATGTTGGAGGCTGGACTGGAGGAAGATTCCAGTTGAAGAGAGCGATGGTGTTGCCCGAGTTATTCATGGCATGGCTGGATCTGGGCTTTGAAAGACGGACGATATAGACCGGAGATGAGGTATCTTCTCTCTAACATATCCATGTGTCTATTCCCCATTCTCTCCAACAATCTTCCCCCTCTTGTACCAGCGGTTGGGCTGCATTAATGCCTTGCATGTCCTGCCATGATCCTGAGGCCTGATTCCTGATGGTACTATTGGCCAGCAGGAGTTGGTGGTAGCTTCACTAATACATTGCCTGGTGCAAGTTCTGCGACGTGCTGATATGTCTCCGCACCCGGAACCAGCGCTCGATAGGACCCCTGACTATTCCGGTAAATGTCCAATCCTGATGCGGACCCCTTTGGCCTTGAAAAATGGCCAAGGTCCGATCCAAATAGGCGGAAATATGGGCAAAATTACCAGCAATGTCCGATCCTTACTACAGACAAATTTGTTATGGGCTCACAGGTCCGATCCAGATTGCGGACACCTGAGGGTGGGTAGCAAGCACTCATATATTGTTTATAGTCTAAGCATTGGCAGGGTACTCAGACGGCGGTCCAATCCTCAGTGCAGAGATGCTCAACTGGATGCCCAACTGGGCCCAACTACACACTAGGTTACTACTAGGTCCGATCCATATTGCGGACACTCCCAAAAAAAAAGGTGAGGTTTTAGTGTTGCCGGAAAGCCAAAGGCTTTAAGATGTAAAGTACACCTTAAAGTGCTTTATGCCTATATGCGGCGCTTTAAAGCGCTTTAAAGAATCTTAAGATCGTGCTGGGTCCAGCCGGTGCACCAATTGAGACACATCGCGATGGCTGAGTGATGGCTGAGTGATGAGATTGTGCTCAGCACTGCCCAAGGTTACCTGCTCTCTCCTGCCGAATTTCTCTGTCAGAAGGCTCTTTGCTTTGCTACTTATCTCTTCTGTATATTGGCCTCCTGTTCCTTACCAGTCCCCATAGGAATATTGGAAATGTAACATAGCTCTGAACTTTCTACCCTGGTCCCTCATAGCCAATTATTTGTTTAGAGTATTCTACATCATGATATAATTTTCATGAGCTTTGACTTTTATCACGCAGAATCTAGCAAGTATTTTGCCGAAGGTCCCATTGAGCCTCTGGAAATTGGAAACCACATGTACTAAATACTATGTAAGGAAAATGATCAAAAACTTCAAAGCCCCTTAAAGCCAGCTATATCAGCTTTAATGCAGCTTGGACTTTGCTTTCCGGCAACACTATAAGGTTTGATCCTAGTATGTACTCATTTGGCCCAAAATATTGCAGATACATTGGCCCAAATTTGGGGATTTAGGATCAGACATTTACCAAGATAATCAGGGGTCCTTGCTCGATGCTCAAAGCTTCTTGAAGACCTCCCAGATGATCATGAGACAAGGTTTACTATTGAGGGATTGTACTTAAGTCTAAAATAAAGCCTGCATAGACGACTCACCAGACATATAGCACATGAGCATTGTCCCTTGTGCAGCAAGCTCTTGATGACCTCCATGTCATGCTTGAGGGACAAGAGCATGATCTCTGGCAGCTGGAGCTTGTCATTCTGGACATAGAGCAGCATGGAGTATCAGACATGGGGTGGACGGATGGCATGATAAGCTCCAGCTATGGCATTGGCCCAGGCTGGTGAGTTGTAGCTGAAGGTCATGGCAAAGAAAGAGAGGCATTAGATGGCACATGCCCCAGCACTTACACTTAAGTGTAGCCTCAATTTCTCGGTAGAATAGGCAGAAGTTTAGCCAGAATTATCAGGCCAGTATATATTACTGTGTACTTTCCTTGTCAGATAAGTCAACGAAAAGTGTACTGAAAGTCTACAAAGTCTACCACGCAAAATAAACAAAGTCAACAACACTAATTTACAATACATTGGACAAAAGTGTATGAAAGATATTCACATTCTTGCTTTTAAGTTTAAGGACTGTGAAGTCTATCAGGTATTACAGAAAAGCACAACTACTAACAGGAGAAAAGTGTAATTAAGAAGTCTACAGAAAAAAGTGTAAGTAGAAGTCTACGGATAAAAAAGTGTAGTAAGAAGTCTACGGGAAAAAAGTGCACAAAGTTCACCAAACCAAGTCTATCAGATATTACGGGAAAGCGTAACTACCAACGGGAAAAAAGTGTAAGTAAGAAGTGCATGGACAAAAAGTGTACAAATCTACCGAGTTAATTGCAACAAGGTGCCAGTGCAACATCCACTTTAAACGCATGATCACGCTTTTCCTTGCACTCTGACTCCATCAAAGAGAACATGGCAGCCTTTTTATGACAGTACGCCACATATCCTGGCACAATATCCTGGCACTACGTGCTTGAGTGTGAGTTTTATCCAGACGTCTGCCATCCGTTGGAATGAGGCAATGGCCTGGCAAAACTCTTCTTCCAAAATTTCTTTTTCTCCTCTCGCACAATTGCAGGCTGCACAATTGTGAAACTATTTCACGTGATCCACTGGCAACCAGATGTGTCATACCAGGACGAAAGAGAGTCTAGAATGTCAACACTTACTTTCGAGACTCCATTCACTCTCTTCCCTTGCTGAGAGCCCACTCGGCCGTCCAACTACCCAAAACCAGGGGTCCCGCTTCCTCGAATTACCAAGCTTATGTTGCTCAGTGACGTCTTTCATCCATAGGTCCTCGTTTGATAATAGTTGAAGGGATTGGTCGTTCACTGATAGACCGAGGTTGAGCATGGCAGCACGAGCCCTGCGGTACTTGTCAGCAGCTGCGATCTTCTCATTATTGAGCGTTTTGAGGTACTGTTGCACCTGTGTGTTGGGGCCCTGACCAAAGATGAAGTTCTTTTTGAAATTGAGGTTGGCATTGCACATCTTGATTGCCAGCTGGAGGTTGATAAGCGCATTATGGGCCTGCCCCTCGTGAAGCTTATATTCAGCATTGGCCAATGAAACAAGGCCCAGGCTGACGAGCTTCTCTGGGGTGAAGCTTGACGGAAGGTGTATCGAAGCCATCTCCGGATTGGATATATCATTGGAAGACAGCTCACTGGTGAGTAGTGGAAATGCGGCCACCTGTTGATTGCGCCAATGTGCAATCATCCGATTCAAGCTTGCACGAAGCATTGGAATTCCTGTGTCAGACTCGTCGGCCACAATTCTCTTGCTCAACATAAGCCTATGTTTATATGTCAGTATCAATATATTCTGATAAATCAAGGAAAAAAAAACTTGCTGCTTCTGCTCAATCTGAAGGGCGAGATTCGCCAGCTCTGCCTCTCCAGAGGTGAGAAGTGAAGCTGCTTTGTTTTGAAGAAGAGATTGATACGCACTGTCCAGCGTCGGTGGTCCTACACCCACATGAGCATCTCACGAACCAACAGCTGAATATAATGCTTACCATTCTTGACGTTGACCTGATACACACTCTTGACTGCCTTGGTTCCTGCTATTTTGATGCCCGTCACATACATTCGGTGGAGTATCTTGCCTAGTGGCATGCTTCAGCCTCCAGCCTGCAATAGAAAATTAGATACATACTCATTTTATGGAGCTTTGTCCAATTCCAATATCCCATAAAGTTGTCGAGGGCATCATGTCGATGCCCAGTGTTCATCTCCTTTGTGCTGCCAGCCGACTGGTTCTGCTCTGCCCAGCCGCCTTCGATGTTCTCTCCCCACGTCTCTTTCCAGTATTTCTTGTATGTGAACGACTACAAGAACATGCACGAGATGACGTGGTTCAAGACGTGCATCTTGGGGATTGTGCCACGAACCATGTTCTCAATTGTTGATCCCAGATCGGGGAACCATTGATTGAACCGCTTCAATAGATTCACTACGTATTGACACCAGATATTGTAAGAAACCAATATCCAGCACATCAGCACTATATTTTTCAATATATATGCGAATGCAAAGTCGGTCCTCCGAAATCTGTGGTGGTGTGTTAGTCCAAGTAACTTGCTGGTAGATGGCTTCAGACTTACTCTTCGCCCTTGGTCATGTGGACTGTGCCTTGAGGGCAGTAGAACCCGTGGCAAGCACACTAAAAGGCTATGACTCCGCTCACAATGATGTTCTTAAACTTGATAGTGTTCTGCATTTGCCCAGCGTGGAGATGCAAGCACGTAGGCACCTGTAACAAGCCTTGGTTAGAAGGAAGAATTCAACTGATTGTGGCAAGCATACCTCTTTAACGGTGCTCTTTGTTTTGTCAAGGTACACTTTGTACTCTTCTTCAGGCACAAAGTACGTGTTTCCCTTGTCTGGGTCGTTGTTCTTGTTCTTCCTTTGTAGTCAGAAATTTCCATCGGTAGGAAGGAATAGGGTATATTTGTGCCTGTGGAAACGTCATCAGTTTGCGCACCAGAATGTACAGCATGCTCAATACTAACGTTTCCGTGATACTCGCATTCTGAAGAACTTCAGGATTAACATTAAATCTGACTTCGATACAGGCAGGACACCGCACTGCGAGCGAACCCTTCTTCCAATGCAAGAGAACGTCATCAATTCCATGTGCTTGTCCAGATTATCGCATGAGAGCGAGATAGCTCCATACCCGTGCCACTCAAGCAAACTCACGATACCAATCCTGTGTTCACTTTTAGAGTTTTATATATACTTTTGTAAGGAAAAACCTTACTGAAACTGTTTGTGGGAATGCATTGTCAGTGCGACTGGTGAATGCCGTTGTGTAGTCGTAGGCCCATTTCTTGGACGTGAGGTTGTCGAGGTGGAAGTGCTGTAGCACGTCGAAGGTTATAGCTGTTTTGGGCCTACTCATTGTGGCTGGGAATAAACCGACACAGATAAGCTGATGGACATCTGAGAACACCTTGCAGCCACAGAAGGCCACCAAAACGTTATGTATGCCCGTTAGGTGTACAACAACCATTGGACGTGGAGTGGTTGTGGAATTGTTTGGGCACACACTGCCGAAATGACCGAGACTGATGACAAGTCCCAGGCTTGAGAGAGACGTTCGACAAAAATATTTGCCTGTCCACTCGTCGACAAGGTGGAAGTCCAAAGAAGTGGTGCGTGTGGACCGACACAATGCAGAATTGGCACAAAATCCTCAAATTAAAGCATTGGGCACATCGGAACTTACCCTCACCCCCACAAATGCAACGTTCGCCAAGTTGCGGATGACTCTCCTTCGCCAGGATGCCAGCTTGGAGTGTGTCGAACTGTTCCATAAATGACTCCATGTAGACTGATGCCCCCTGAGTGGATTGTCATTGTCAACAAGTGAAATAGTGTAGGGTTTGTGGGATGCATACCTGTTTCTGTGTCACCTTCTTTATAGGCTTGTCTGGTGGTTTCGATACACAAGGTAGTGGCACAGGTGAAGCTGTGGCTGGTGCTGCTTTTCTTAGTCACTTAGTCAAATAGCATTTGATAACTGTCTTATCTCGGGATACCGAGAAATCACGGTGGATATCTACATCATCTTCCTCGTCCATGTTGAAGGTGATCATAATACCCTTGCATTTGATGACGGGTCATGTTGACATGGTCACTAGTAGGTGTGGGGGAAAGAAGTAAGGGGGAAAATTAATATAGCTGAAAAGCCACTGTAAGGGTGACCTTCAGGAGCGGACCGGGTCACACTGGCAAAGGGAATCTGAAGGTTATATTGCTGTACAGTAAGGGGAACATATATACTACGCACCTGGCAAAGGGAATCCGAAGATAACAAAAGTGGGGATCCCCTTGCCAGAGCGTCGATTATAAGTGAGGACTGTGCAGCGCAACGAGGGCCGACACGCAGATCACACGTGTCTGGACATGCGCCTCGGTAAGGCGTGCCTCGTGTCGGAAGGCAAAAAT
Organism: Asterophora lycoperdoides; assembly: GCA_018850815.1. Taxonomy (NCBI): domain Eukaryota; kingdom Fungi; phylum Basidiomycota; class Agaricomycetes; order Agaricales; family Lyophyllaceae; genus Asterophora; species Asterophora lycoperdoides. The sequence goes on from JABCKJ010000314.1 coordinate 22,974, forward strand.
AGATGAAGGTGTAATAAAGGAGTGTAATGTAAAAGAACGACGAATACCAGTGTGTACCTCGCACCAGTGCGAGCGGAGACAAGCGGTTGGTGCTGAAGGGAGTGTTGGGGGCGCGCGGTCAGGCCCGATGCCCGGGTCTGACATCCGGGCCCAAGAGTGTCCCCTGACAGCTTCTCCATCTCAGGACAGAGTTGTCTGAGGATGATCTTCCTCATCGCAGCAAGCTCACGAAGATCATTGTTGAAACATTCAAGAAGGAGTATACCAAGATGACAGACAACATTCAGGTGTGCTTTCTTGCAGCTCCTCTTGATTATTGCTCATTCCTTTTACTGGCAGAACTCTCTTGGCCGCGTTTTGCTCACATCTGATGTGTGGTCGTGGACAAGCCTCAAACCATACATGGCAATTACTGCACATTATATGGCGGTCACGGCTGATGGTTGCCTTGTGCTGTGTAGCTGCCTCATTGCCTTCCGAAAGCTTGAAGGCAGCCATATGGAAAACACCTTGCCGAACTTCTTTGGAAGGTCATCAATGAACTCAAGATTGTTGCACGTGTGAGTTGTCTCGTAAATGAAGGATGTTCAGTCTGACAAACTGACAAAACTGTGTACTAGATTGGAATGATTACTCTTGATAATGCTTCGAACAACAAGACATTGATGGGGAGACTGCAAGAATTATACTCGGACTTTGTTCTTGAAGGTGGAGCCTTGGTGCTTCTTTTTGATGCTGAATGCAATCGTATACGGTACGTGGTTATCTTTTTCATTCTGCCAAACATTCCTTGACGCCGGCATTGATCAGATGCTTTCCTCATGTTACAAATGTCTCCGTTAAAACTGGCTTAGCTCACCCAACCCAGTTTCTTGTCCTTGAAGATACCCAAGTCCTCATTGAAGAGATCCGTGACCACTTCAAGCACCAGCCCATGGTGGCCGATTATGACTACATCAATACCTTGAAGTCAGATGTTATCTCAGCAGCTCGTAAACTTGTTAGCACATGCCACAGCTCAGGACAGCGCCGTGATGATCTTGAAGAAACTATCATGAAGGGAATCAGAGATAAAACTTTTCCTCATGGGCCTGACCGCATTGTCGTCTTGCTCCGCAATGTTGACTCTTGATGGTCATCAATTTATCTCATGGTTGACCATGTCTTGGAGCTATACCCAGTACGTATGGTCCATGCTTTACAGAATGCTTTGCAAACCCACCTCCTACACTTGCCAGGCCATCAAGAAAATGATTGAGATGCCAAAGTATGCAGAGCTCAAAGTCCATCTTCTCGATGACATGGAGCTCCACGTGCTGAGTGATCTTCGTCAATTTCTGAATGTCTTCCACACAGTTCAAGAAGTTGTCTCCGCTGACAAGACCCTGACTCTATCGGTCATCATTCCTCTTTACAAGCAACTTATTGCTTCCACACCTTGCCCACATCATTACTGCATCCGAGGAAAAGCTCTTGGAGTAGTACCTATCAAAAGCTCGAACGTCTCGCATCTACGCAGTTGCCATGTGTACATATTTTCCCTGTATCATTTTATTCACCCATCTAATGTTCTCCTTTGGTTGCAGTACTTAACCCCACCACCAAGTTGCAATGGGCCGAGATGCACTGGAGCCGCGAAGATCTTGATGCTGCAAAAAAGCATATTTGACAATCTGTAGGTCTGAAGTCCCTGGTCAATTCTGCTTATTGATGTATCTTAGATGTTGGACCACTACCATCCAATACGTGCATCTCAATTCATGTCGAGCCTTCCACGCACAGCTGGACTCCACCCTGTCAGCTTTGCATTGAATGCATCACGCTCGTTAGTGTCCGGTCTTGAAAGACTAGATGCACTCACAAGATCTTTGTCAACAGGTAGCTTGTCAAGTGATGATGGCTCTACTG
>JABCKJ010000315.1:0-24819 GCA_018850815.1 Asterophora lycoperdoides
TCCTAACCCATACTTTGTAATAACCCATAGGTTTTGGCTTCCACCGACAGCTATGGGTTAGGACAGAGTTGACTGTAAGAGAAACGGTAACCTTGACAATGAACAAGCAACTTCAAGGTGACAAGCGGCAAGTATGTGCGAGTCCAATGGGCCCCAGGCCAGTTACATCGTCAGTATGTACTAGTAGCTGAATAGTATATACATATGTACGCGCGCATAATGGTATGCATGTAGAGAGTAATGTACGACAGGAAGGAAGGACGGAGGGAGGAAAGATCCAAGAGGATGGGGGGAGATACAACAGACAGACAGTATGTACTACATATGCACGATGTGGTTCCTGGGACTTGGAGAGCAGAGGATATCATGTACAGGTGTCAAGTCGAAGTTGGAGTGGGAGTAGTGGTGGTATCGAATCCGCATGGAGGTACGAATGGGGGGGGGAGGTGAAATCCTGACATCCAAGAAAAAGTACACCGAGCGTCGATTCAACAGTGTCGGACGAAAGACGAAAAACAGGAAACACATGAAAAAGAGGAAAAAGAAAGCATACATCGGCCGGCCCCCTGCCCGGCGCATCCAGGCTCTTCACCATCAAATGCTTAAATCCCATCCCCCCCAATATCCACCTCGCGCAGCACCAGAACGCCAGCAACCCAAATCACGTCTGCTGCGGCGGCAAATCCGGGATCAAATAATGCAGCGGCCTGCCCTCCACCCCGCCGGGGCCGAACGAGCTCTTGTGCGCCACCTCCCTGCCCCTCACCCCACTCCCAGCCGCATTCCCACCACTACTCCCGGACTGCGGCTCGTGCAAAGTGGCATACGAAGCAGACGCGGACGCGAAGAACGAATCGCGGCTCGCGTTCGCCGAGCTGTCCCCAGCCCACTCGCGATCGGACAGGCCTTTGCTCTTGCGCCGCCCCTTCTTCCTCTTCCCGTTCCCGTTCCCATTGCCCGCACCTGCACCCGCGCCGAGGGCAAGCGATCTGAGGCTCTCGCGCTCCGCCCGCGTGGCGTAGTGCCCCTGGCTGACAGTGGGCGTTATCGGATGGAGCGGGTGCGGGTCGATGGGTGCGATGATTCCGGCTTGCGCGGGTTGGTCTGCGGGGGAGGAGGTGGGCGGTAAGGCAGGCGGGGCGGGGGAGGCGGAAGGCGAGGCGGGGGGAGAGGACGTGTATGCCGGGACGGGTTTGCGCGGGGTCTTCCTTGGAGGGGGCTGCCCTTGGGCTTGGGCTGGCGAGTGAGCATGCGACGAAGACGATGGCGGACCTGGGTGCACCGTGCTCCCGCTGCCCGCGCTCGGCGCGCGCGCCAGCGCAGGCCCGACAGGGGGCGACACGCCGGAGAGCGGCGAGGTGGCGGGGGGCGTGCCGAACGGGGATTGCAGCTGCAGTTGCACCTGCGCCTGAGAGTCGACGGAGCGCCGTCCCTGTGAGAGGGACGCCCTGCGCACGGGGGCCTCGGAGGCGTGCGAGGACACCGAGTAGGAGCGCCGCGCCACAGGCTCCGCACCCGGCACGGCTCCCAGTGCATACTTCTCTCCGCTGAGGCTGCCCGTGTACCCGTAGTGCTGGCTGGGGGCGACGGACCCGCTGCGGGACCGCGTCCCATTAAGATATAACTGGATATCGTCCTGCGACGCGCCGACGCCGCCCGCGAACGGACCCACCGAGCCCGAGGACGTGGTCGAGTGGTGCCGTTTCGCGTTCGACAGTCTCTTGGTTGGTGGCTTGGTGTACGGCGTCTCGTTCAGAACCATGTGCGAGTCGACGGAGGAGAGGCCGCCCCAGCGGCCCGCTCCGCCGTCACCATCACCGGATTTCTTGGACGACGGTGAACGGGCGTGGGGGGATCTGGAGCGCCGCCGCGGGAGACAGATGAATATGATGTAGACGGCGAGGATGCCGAGGAGCACGGCGACGCCGGCGACGACGCCGCCCGCGATTGCGCCCTTGTTGATTTGGGTTTCTGAGCTGGAGCCGCCGATTGGGGTTGCCGTGGGTGGGGCATCTGACGAAGCCGGTGACGAAGCCGGCGACGACGACGGTGACTGTGAGGGCAAGGTCCTGGATGTGGACGAGGGTGTCGGGGTGGATGGCGACGAGGAGGATGATGCAGAGAGGCACGATAGGTCGTCGCCAGGCTGCACAAAAAACGGGGCGGTAATGGTCGAGTAGCCCGCGCTCTGGATAGTGCCTACCAGCACGTAGAAGCCTGGTTCGACTGCAACCTGTGGCCAGTTGAACGACCCACTAGTTGGGTCGAGCAGAACCGCTATCAACAGCGATACCTGTGGAACGGCTGCCTGCCTGCTCACTGGATTAGCAAAGGTATTGGTGAATGTCCTTGGTGAGGTAGTAATGGCAGACTCCTGGGAGACGCCGGCGTTGGTGATGGTGAGAGAGAGAGGATCGTCGGGGCCGGCGTAGATCCATGTGAAGAGGGTGGAAAGGCAGGAGGTGGGCTGGGACGGGGCGTTGAAGACGAGCAGGGGCGACGAGGCTGCTTGGCGCGCTGAGAGGGTCGGCGAAGGGGAGGCTGCTCCGCGTGCTGCCAGGGCCACCAACGGCAGCACCAGCCATGACAAACGGGAGCTCATCGTCGAGCACACTGCACAGCCCTCGCAACGACAGATGACCCATCACTTTTATCAATCAACAATCCCAAATATCTGCTCACGGCCCTCCGATGTCGGTCCAATGGTCTAGTGGTTATGATTTCTGTCTTACACACAGAAGGTCTCCAGTTCGATCCTGGATTGGACCACTTTTTGCACCTTGAGATTCAAGGCAGTGGCGCAGTGATTGCGTTTGTAAGAATATACTGCGAAATGGTTGGCCGTTGTGCTAGCTGCCTTGTTCGGTATGGTGGCCACTTCCAACAGTCAGACCGATCGGATATTGTCAACTAAACTCTGTTACCAGTTAAACAAAGTTCGAGATTCACAGAGATTGTTTGAAGAGTACTTGAAGTGTCCAAGGATCCAGTGACAAGTCCTTGTTAACGTTCATCGATGACTGGCATCTGGGACCAGGAACTTCCGAAGAAAGTGCGGCGCCGGCGTAAACTTCTTCCAAGATACTATATGGCTGTCCCAGCGTGTTAGTCAAGCGATGGTTGCCACAATGTGGACAGAAAAATGCAGAATCTGCCTGAGATAAAATGTACACCCATATGCATGAGGGGGACTCGGAGTAGCACTTCGAATGACGGTTAGGAACTCCTTGTTTTACCGGCACCGTGAAATGCCGGAAACCCAAACCGACTTCAAGCCTTCAAGTCAATTTGTCGGCCAAATTGCCAATTGTCGGCACCGAAAATACTTGCGCGAACCTGGAAAGAATGTTTGCTTGCGGGATGCGTGCATGTCCAACCGGACGAACTCATTCTCCGTCGGCGAGTGTCCCCCCAATGAAAATGGGATGGGAACAATATTTTGACAATATTGGGAACTTGGAGGGCAAGTTGTCTGTTTGTGCATATTATCCTTCCATGCTGATGTGATAGCCGGAAGTTGCCGACCAAGTTCCATCCGTGCCACTTGTGTGCCACACTGACCACGTCCTTCTATGTGCGAGCTTTTTGCCCTCCAAAAATTACGCCTGCTCGCTACGAGAATTCGGACATCATGGCGCCGAGCTGGGCCCGTGATTACTCCTCTGCAGCTCCCCTGCTTCGTCTTTGCCACACGGTTCAAGCCAGCGACCATCGTGGTCCACGCACAGAGCTCGTCTATTAGCCGATTTGGGATGGTATGGTCTTGCGAACTATTCAAATCCGCTCACATGGCATGGCGACAGAATTTTCAACCATCAGAGTACCGTCATCTTCTTCGCCGGCATCGGCGTACGGCACCCCTTCAACGTATGTGCTGTGCTGGGCTAGGCTGCGAGCACAAACTGTTGCGTTCTATTCTACAACTCTCGCGTCAGCTATCATACACCGTGCCCACGCTGACCGCTGACATCACCACGTTTCGTTAGATCTGGTGCGCGTGCTGCGCCCTGCCGCATCCCATCGATAATGGGCACTCACGCGCACGAGTCACAACCCAAAATTTATAATTCGAATTACGCCGAAACACACAGCTATGCGAGATCTCGAGTAATACTAATACGACTTTGCACATTCCCCCCGTCATTTTGTCGGCCACAGCCGCCGACGCTTTACCGTTTCTCCGGCGCTTAATCTGGACAGCCTCGCCCCATTGTCCGCAGCCGCAGCCTCTCGTAGACGGAGAAACACGTCTGACTGGGTAGTCAGGGCACGAAGGGGCTCCCGGCGTCATGGCAAGCCTGGCACACCTTTCTTTCCCCCCCTCTACTGCGTGCGTCAGGTGTCAGTGCGTCATCCAACCTCCACAAGTGCTCTGCGTAACCACACGCATCCTTGTCCTGATTCAACGGTCACTGGCCGGCGTCCTGCGAAAAGCGCCCGCATCTTTATATATGTTTTGTCACTTCTGTGTCATTTAGCATTGGCGTCGTACACAACCTGACACGGCTGACGTGCCCAGCGATACATCACAGGCCTGTTCCTACTAGGTGTATGTTCAATGTACCTTACTGAACCTCCTGCTCAATATGTCTTCCGGCTAAACGTGATCGTGCAAGCCCCGTCGCGTCGAGGCCTTCATCTCGGAAAGAAACAACTGCCGTCCCCCGTCCCGCTTAGTATATTGGGAATCGCCTCGCACAGGCACTTCGTTATCTTCAGCCCGCAGAAAATGAATGCATGGCATCTGACTGAAATCTGGCTTCGATCTAACCATCGACATCCATCCTCATCAAAGCCTGACCATCACATGATTTCTTGCTTCCCCGTCCAGCCTTCTCCTGGTCCCAAGGACGACCTCTAGGATGGCAGTCGCGTCAAGGGAAACACGTCCGCGGTGGCCCAGAGTTTTCATCGCTTTTGGACATTAATTGTGCGCCCCATACAAGTAGTCAAGGCCTAGCCCAGGGTCACCGCGACTTTGTCCTTTCGCATGTCGCCTGCGATACGCATGCATGAAATCTTTCTCGATGGTCACACCTTCATTTAATAGAAAAGTGAGCCCGCGGACAGCTCAGTGAACGTCCTGCTCCACCTGGATGTCCGAGAAGTGGGATTTCATTAATATCGTACTCAGGAGGAGCACCCATCAGAAGACATATTTACAGATTCACACACAAGTCCCCCAATACACAAGTCCGCGCAGAGGCAAGTATCACCGGGACGCGTCGAGGCACCTCGTCTCTCCGTCCGTGGCTCAGCAACCGCAACGGCGGCAGGTCACCAAGCAGGCAAAGGAGACCGTTGGACTACAGCTAGCTTCATTGACAAGAAAAACACAAAGCATCCGATAACAATCAATTTCGCCAATCCTACGACGGGGTGGTGTGGTAGTCTGAGAAAATCAGGGACCAGTGAATGGATTATCAAGGTCTCGTGCCAGCGACCCGTCGTTTCATTTCCCAAATCAGATTCTGTCGACAACCAGACGACCTTATGGATATATGTTTTGGAGACAATTTGCAGGAAACACTCCGTCCAATCTAGGTCCGTTCGGTGAAGGGTGGCAGAAGCTTGTCTCGAGCATGTGTAGGGCAAGCAGTATGGGGCGGGGCGTGGCATGGGACGACGAATGGTGCGCAGACGGCATGTGAGGCGATTCCTCCGTGCTATTAGCATAGGTCCCAATGGAGCGTGCGTCAGCGTTATGACCAGCTGTCGGGACTTCTTCGCCGCAGGGGAAGAGGAAGCCAAGGCTTATGCGCGGGCTTGCTAGCCTGGCTGCTGGATAGCCCGACTTTCCGGATTTTCGCAAGTCTGTCGCACGTCAGTTACACATGGAGAACAAAAATAGTTGCGTACTTTCTGAGACCCATCCACGCCACGAATAGTGCAAACGCCGCAGACATTCCTGACATACCGTAGAACGCGTATGCGTGGTCCTCCATGTGACTTGTTAACTGTGCAAACATTAGGTTGGGTGGAGACTGACGGACAAATGTGTGCGGCTTACGTTCATGCCGAAAAGTCCAGCGACCAACGCGCCTGTACCGATGCCTAATGTTGCAATGGACACCTGCGGATTGCCAACGTGAGGCGATGGTATCAATAATCAAGGCATATGTCGCACCTGCAAGTCAAGAGCAAGTAAAGCATTACGATTAGAGTCTAAGATTAGTTCTACGATTTCTTGCGTAGATTGTACATTGCTCTGGAGGAAATATTCAGCAAGCCTTCGAAGATGGGGAATGAAGACTTCCTACCTGTATATTCTCCGCCTCATTAACGATTTCCTCTACTTGTTTCGTAAAGGACTCTAATAAAACCTCCAACTCTTCGTGGTCCTGAGACTCGCGAAGGATGTGGTTTTTCTTGTCCGTGAGATACATGGCATTCAAATCGTCATCTGCGGCACGGAAATGTATCAGAAAGCCGTGTGATGAAGCGCGACATCGAGAATACCTTGGCTCAAGACTTCCTCTAAAGCCTCCTCGACCTGTCATGTGTTAGGCGTTTTCGAAGGCCATACACGGGAGAAGCGACGTACCAAGTTGGCTCGATTCTGAAAGCCGGTTAAACGCCTAGAATAGTGGAGCAGCCGTTTGAACCGGTCGTGATCAATGTTGTCCTCCAGTTCTGCGAGCAGGCCTCCAACAAGATTACGAATGAAGACCATTTCGGCCTCAAGTGCGCTAAGAACAGATAGGAGGATCGATTCAAGGGCCCTTTAGAATGAAATCAGTGAATATGAAAGCAAAGATGCTATGATTAGCTACCTAAATTCATACGGCGATCCAGAGCCTTTGAGTTTGAGGTTGTGCTGTGCGCTTCACGTCAAAATCGTGTGAAGATGGAAATTTCGGGCGTGACTAACCTCCAAGTGGTATAGAAACACAGAATGAAGTCTTGAGTCGGCTGAACCATACGTATCGAAAAGCAATACAGCATCGGCCTTGACGAGAGCTCGTATATGAAGGATATTGATCTGCGCGAGATTGTCAGCATAAGATACGGAAGTGAGATGAGCGAGCTATAGACGCACCAGTATGGCTTCCTTGCGTATGAGGATTGTTGGGACCAGGTTTGGCACACGAGAGTCGACCTTGCGCAGATCACGAGCCTTGAGACAGACTCGAAGGTTAGTGGTGGTGAACACGGGGCTCCGATGATGTTCACTCACGTTCAAACCGTGTTCCGAGCTCAGATCGGATTTCTTGAAATAGCCGGAGATTGTCTTCACGTTGCCTGGGGAAAAAAGGTTATATGTATCACGAATTTGCCTGGGGTAAGTATATCTGACCTTCTGCATCCAAGATAGTACCTAGAAAGATGTCTCAGACCCTAGATGATTGAAAGTTATAGAGGCGACTCACAGCGCAGCATCAAGTCCGTTGGCTGTCGTCCTTTCATCACGTTCTCCAGAATTGCAGCCTTGGCTACATCTTCCTGGTTATTAGACATCTCTACAGGGTGCGGGGTGTGTGTGCGCGCCCATGAGATGTTCCGTGTATGATTTCGTTCAACCAAAGACCTCTTAGGTTCAAACGGAACACAGACATGAAATGTGCGTGCGGGAGGCGATATTCGAGGATAATGCTGGCCAGTAAGGCCCAAGGAATTTGGCGATGCGACAGCCCAGCGAAACGCTCGCATTACATGACTGGAAGTTGGTTTCCAGAACCCTATAGGCATGCGCAGACGTGAGCTTTGAGCGCGCGTTGTCGAGAAGCCGGAATGTTGCCAGTAAAATTCAGGGGATAACGGTGATCCACATGATCTGTCACCCGTCACAAACGCGTAACGTCAGCGTGATCATCACTGCCGGATAGCCTGTTCAATGTTGCCCACCGACACGAGGGTACCTTCATCACACCTTCATTTGAGATGATTTTAACTATCCGCGGAAGCTGTGATCCGTTTCCCCACCATGTTTGCTGGGCAAGCGTACGTACATCCTTGCCAAAATGTACCCCAGCTATTTTGAATCTGGACTAACTCGTGTTATTTATTTTTGTACTAAAGCCCTTCCTCAGATATACACGATGCCTGCGCCTGGAGATTTGCCGCTATATTTCTAAACGTCGCCCCAACGTGCTGTGGTTTCGACTGATCGGACATACCCGTTTTCGGAAAAAGATGGAGGCAAGATCAGGCATCTGTTGATTCTTTCTTTTCTAGGCTGGGGCCCTCTTCACAGGGCTTATTACATATTCAGCACCAGCCCGGTCCCTTGCCCACTACTTCAACCTCACTTATAACATGCACTGGGTCTAACATCCTCTCTCTCACTGTCCGTGCCACCATGTCCGAAACTCGACGACTCTTGGAAGCTGCTGCATCTCTCTCCTACCTCCTCCACGCAAGTGGTGTCCCCCATGCGTTCTACGGCAATGTCTTGACTGCGACCTTGTCGAATGCTCCCCATGCGCATGCAAGTGTACCCTGCATTCTTAGTCCTTATTGATCCTTACCCGCCCATCAGGAGATCTTCTGTATAGTTGAGTTTGGCCAGACACACCCGTTCCGACGGGTACGCGACGCGGTGGCCGGTAGCGCGGATTTCACCACAACCAGCTCCCCGTGGACCAACAGGTTTGCAATTTTCTAAGCTACTCCTTCCCCTAACCGTAAAACCTGTGCAGGCTCCACGCCACATATCGTCGGTTGATCCCTCCTATCGACGTAAGCCCATCCGAATCAGCTTTTGCCTGTCGGATATAACACCTGTGGGTCACTGATAGATCGAGATCCTGGCAGCTGGGGAGTCAGGCCCTCGCCACCTAGACAAGACGACTGTGATGAAGCTGCAGGGCGTGCCGTTCCTAACAATCTCAGAGTTTATTCGAGCCAAGCTGAAATCATGGATAATGTACGCTGTGTATCTGGCGCTCCTCTGTGATGGCTCTAGCTCATAATCTCTTGCTCAATCTAGTCGTGGCTCAGATGGTGATGCGTACGATATTTCTTACGTTCTCTCTCGCTACTGGAACGGCGTGGACATCAACCGAATACCAGAACAAGACATGGGCGTTTTTGTTTCCCGAAACTCTGCTGCGGCGCCTGCGTGGACAGCGATCAAGCGAAAATATGGGATGTGACTACAATGTACTCTACTTCTTTTGCCAACGGAGGGTCCTGGTTTGTGGGGACGGTTGGAGGCAATGTCCCTTGGGTTTTGGGTTTTGGAGGTTTATACCAGAGAAGAAAAGACGACGTCGTCATTCAACGTCTCCTGCGAACAAGGATGGCGTACATATGTATACTCATCACAAACGCCTGTATTTTATTTATTCTCATCACCTCTCCACACAGCCCAGCACTCCGAGTTGGCACTAGTCATGGCGGCGATCATGTCGAGCACTGACTTTATAGATTGACTCCGTTGGCCGATACCAGGCTTTAGACAATGTCGCGTGGTAGCAACAGACAGCATCATATAGACGAACACGGCCGCTGCATCCTTCCGAGTCCCCTGGTTCTGCCGTAGCGAGAAATAGGCCCAGGAGGACCACAGTCCGCAAGGAGACACGCAATTGTACCGCACAGCGCGATGTGCGGTATATGAGGCCCGTGGGGCGATCGTAGATAGTATGATAGGCCATCGTAGATAATCTTAAAGTGCCCGAGGACAGTTCTTCAGTGTGCTATCGTTGATCATCTTCGCGACAGTCGTTCAGATCAGCAGGTGGTGATAGTTAAATTGGTGTGAAAGCTGTCAATGACTTCTCTTGCTTCCAATACTTAACTCCAGCTTACTTACTTAATTTCGCCGCACAGGGTTGGTGGCTCGCGTATTTTCAGGCCAACGTGTGGGGCGCCCAAGGGGCGCCGCAAGGATGTGGCAGACGCTGGCAGTTACCACAAGCAATAAATCACACACACATACCTGTCAGATAGCTACTGGAGAGCTCCAGAGGACCGACGTACCTCCACGTTTATGGGACTAAAAGTGCTTGCCGTCGGTAGGTTATTCAATTTCATCACTGATTTCCATGGACCAAGCGACGTGTTTGAGAACAAATTTGAGAACAATGGGCGATGACCATGGATGACAACGGCGGTGTTTTACTGGCAGGCAGATGATCGTTGGCTCGGAAGGACCTCGCCAGCACACCGCGCAGCTGGAGACACGGTTCCGGGACAGTATGGCGTGAGTGCGAATAATTATAGTAAGTATATCATGCGGGTTCTCAGTGCAGGACTCGTTGGCAACAAATGCCCCTGTGTCCGGCCAAAGATAGGCGTGTAGCAGGCTTGGGTTACAATCAGAGCTCGTGCTCCAGAGTCAAGTCGCATGAATTGCATTTACTGAAGAGCCAGTGTGGGTAATACTACTATGGAATTCAATGACTCTGAGCCGCTGGCCATCAAAAACGAGCGATTCAAGCTCCGCGCGCACCTCGAAGGCTCGAACGGAAGTAAACCGGCAACAAAGCGGAAATAATAAAAAATCGGAGGCTTTCAGATGGCAATTGAGCGAATGGATTTCTAAACCAATCCTTAACACGGAGGAAAGTTATGTCCAGAAGTATTGAAGGCAGAACTGGCGCCATTGACTCCACTATTATGGCCAACCACCCATTGCCGTCGAACGCCACTACCGACGCAATGATACCGCATTGCATTTGTGAGCATCATTGCAGCTTTCCGCCTTGATCAAACTTTGATAGCCACGGCTGCACCTTTGCCTGTGATTAACATCAAGTTCCACGGCGAGGGACAAATTGTTTGTTTTGTTGACGGCTGGAGGAATGTCCGATATGGTCTTGGGATAAACGCAGACATACAGTTCACGAGACGCCATTCGTCAGGCCAAGCGACCAATGCAATTAGACCATCACGGCTTTCCTGAATACTATGATTGGGTAAAATGCAAAAATCTGTTTACGTTCAACGAGAATTTTAACTTGTGCCGCTTCTCGTGCAAAGTGGTCAGATTTGAAGCTCGGGCTCGGGAATTACAGAAGGCAAGCTGAGCTCCTTGCCGTCAACATAGAGGTGGTCTTCGAAATTGATTGAACTTGCGATTGTGGGTAAAAATAGATACTCCAATCGGAGGTGGATTATATATCGGATTCAAGAGCACGCACGCACGCAGGAGAGGGAATTGCTTCGATTTGCTTACATGAGAGCCACGGACCATACAGATGTTTACACGGTTCGGTTTACCGGGGAATAACAAGAGTCCAAAAAAGAGAGAACGCACTTGGGAAGGAACATGATAGAGACAGCTATGAAAATGTCCATACAGAGATACGAATACTTGTCGAATGTCATCTACACATCCAACCTTGTCACAGGATGGACACATGCCTTGAATGTCGAATGCCATGGTGCACGAGCATGTGGGAATACGACGTGTTTTCGGGAGGAGAGTTGCAGAAGGTGGATGGTAGCTTGTGAACGGAGGCCCCATATTCCTCCTCCTCCGTCGTGTGGTTGTCCTCAAAGTCATCGAAGTCCACATCGTCCATGTCTCCGCACTGTTCCCAAGAGTCATCGTCGTCCGACGAGTCAACACACTCATCATCCACATCTTCTTCTCGATACGCGGGGAAATCAAGCAAAACTTCCTGGCCTTCGGTAAATGAAGGATAGGAAGAGGAGAAAGAATAATCGCCCTCCGCATCAGCACTGTCATTTCCATGTATTGATACGTGCTAAAATCGCAAGACGTTCATGAGCTTACGACGCAGTGAAAAACAGTGCAAAAGGTACCATGCGGAGGCCACCAGCGGTATGAAATTGAACATCACAAGAGACGCAATAGTGGTGGCAATGGGAATAGATGTAGTGCTAGTCCAGATGATCAATATGATTGTTCACCACACAGGATAACATAGATGTCATACATTGCGAAGTGTGCTTTCGTTCAAGAAGCGAATTTTGCATTTCTCGCAGTGGGGGTGAAGAAGGGAGTCCACGACATGTTCGGTACGAGCATCGTCCGACGGAAAGTGCAGATCACACAGGGCGCAGTAACACTCGTAGGCCATGGTGAAAACGGACAAGCACTTGTGTGGTGTCGAGGTGGTATTGGCAATGGGATGAGACAATTATCCAGAAAGTGAAAGGTGGGCGCCTTTTTATGTCAAGTCAAAAGAGTGGGTCCCTTCTCCTGTTCGCTGCCATGGTGGGTGTCGACTCTGATACTGAACTAGCCGTCATGACGTTACAAAAAACGGATCGTCGTGGGTGCTTCAGAGACAATAAAGATTTATGATTATAGCAGGGACCAAGGTAAAAAAGAAGGATCAGAAGGAAAGAAGGATAAGTGCTTGTTTGGGCGTGTTGGGTTTTGGCCACAACAGAACACAACCGTGAACCAAGTCGTAAAGTTGACGCGATTTTTTTTGCCTTTGACCCCTCCGCCAAGTCTGCTCAACTGCTGCGACTTAATCCCTTCCCTCGACCTGCCTCCATAGATACACCACCGAGATGCTTGATTTCAAACAATTCCTGACAATGATTCAACGTGACAACGCCACATGTACAATGATTCAACAGTTGCTTGCTTACCAACAAACGTTCATCTCAGGATAAAACGCGTCGACGACGCACCGGGATTCCGGACTGGAAATTGGACTCTACTAATGCTTATTCTGGAACTTTCCCTACTGTTCTATTAAACGCTGCGCCATCTCTTCGCTCAATCCTAGATATTTCCTCGGATCGCAGAGTGTCTCCAGCTCTTCTTTCTTCAGCCCGACTTTCTTGACTTCATCGCTCCCATCTAGCAAGTCACCAAGGCGCCTACGTTCTCGAACCGCCTTTCTGCAAAGATCGTAGACCAAATCATGAGCGACCTGCCTCCCAATGACCTTTCCCAACCGCATCATCACGGCTTCGCTCGCGATCGTCCCTTGTGTCAGATCCAGGTTCCTGCTCATATTCCCAGGGTGGACCTCCAATCCCTCTACAAGCTCTTCGGTATGCTCCAATATGGCGTGGGTCATTGTGCAGATTTGAGGCAGCACGATCCACTCGATTTCCCAAGGGCCCGTGCTCCTCTCGTGGTCTCCCACCATCGCGTCGAAGAGAGTCGCGCTCAACTGCCTCACTGTACTCGCCATCGCAGTGATATAAACACTCGAGATAGGGTTTCTTTTCTGAGGCATCGTGCTGCTCGATCCGCGATGGGCGTAATAAGGTTCCGATACCTCTCCAACCTCAGTCTGCATAAGCAGCTTAACGTCAAGCGCAAACTTGGCGCACGTTCCCGTCAATATGGCGAAGAAGGCTCCGACCTCAGCAATCCGGTCTCTCTCAGTGTGCCAAGCAATCTCCGGGACACCCAACGACAGCTCTTTTGCCAGTTCTTCCTGCACTTGAAATGCCACCCCGGTAGCCGAGATAGTAGCAAGTGTCCCGGATGCACCTCCAAACTCAATCACCAACAAACGGGGGAGAATCTCCGCGAGCCGAGCTTGGTGTCGTTGGAAAGTAGCGAGCAGGCGCGCCAGCTTGAAGCCGAAGGAAATTGGCACTGCCTGCTGAAGGTTTGATCGGGCTGCCATCGGCGTCGACGTGTGCGTCCGTGCCAGACTGCGAAGTGCAGATGTAATGCCTTCTAGCGACTTCGACACCAATTCACACGTATCGCGGAGTTGGAGGACCGTCGCCGTGTCTGTAACGTCCTGGTTCCAGATGGTGTCATCGCTACACTTCGAAGAAAGAGTTACTATATATGAGCACCTGTGTTGTCGCGCCCCAGTGAGCCCACTCTCCAAGACCGGGTTCAGCCTCATTCACCGCACGGACAAGTTGTTTCACCACAGGCAGGACCGGGTACCCGATCCTCCGTGTCTCGCTTTCCAGCTCTTCAATGTCTATGGAGCTGACATCACACTTGTTCACGATAGCATTGGCCGCTTTCTCTGGTATCACCGCTAGGCGTGACTGGGCCTTTGCTAGTGCGGCCTCAAATCGGAGATAGTAAGCTGTGCGGGATTTGTCCGACCAAATGGCTGACGATGCTGGTGAAGAGAAGATGTCTCGAAAAATGACAGAGTCCGTTACAGTAGACATGTGGCGTTCGTAAGAAATGAGGGCGGCTCGCTATCGAGGCGTAGGAGTTATGGATGGATGACGTCAGATCGAGACGTGTGTTTTACCATACCTCCACATTGCCTTCACACACTTTCCTGATGCTTGACGCGTCTCTGAGCTGAAAGGCTACTACAGAATCAGCATACTTAAAGGGAGTTCAATAGGTCGATGTGTCTACCCTTCAGTTGAACACCTAATTTCATTGATCACTTCGTACTATACAGATACCCGGGAGACCTTGAAGCTGATTTCCATAAGTTACTTTTGGAGAGGATGAGGCTGCTGTCGGATTGAAGACACGGGACGATGGCAGGGGGCCGACTCGATGTGTATGATAGGCAGATCAAGGCTGTATTGACGGCTGCATCTGAGCTGAATATAATGGACTTGCCTGGGATGTTGGCGGCCTGGCGTACTTTATGGGGCGGTTGTAAAAGCGAATGGGTACAGCCTGAGGTGTTCAAAGTATTATTTATCGTCGCGTTGCTACACGTGAGGTATCAACTCGGTGAAGCTTGAGTGTTAACACCTGTGGGTCATGCAGTGATCCCTCGAGTGATCCATTGCCTAATGCTGCTGTTGCTGTGAATATGTTTGGTAGCAGCTACCGTGAAGTATGTTCTTGCTGAACTACTTGTAGATGTAAAAGGCTGTCCCCGTCCCCGGAAGGACAAACTGAAAGTGAGATTGTTACCCAAACAAGCTCGACTAAATGTGTACATCTAGCAAGCTCCCCTAGATGATCTACGCCACAAGAAAAGATTGTCCAATCTAATAACCCATATGATATCATTCGTGCAGTTGGATCATACAGAATAGAGCGAAGAAAAGATTGGCTGAGGAAATGGGGAAGACGATCAGGTTGTGGCAGAACAACTACTGAGGGAGTAAATGGCTATACCGCACGAGAATTGTGATGTATGTAGTGATAGCAAACCAAAGCGAGAGAGGGGAGACTGATAAGGGGCCGATCCGCAATAAAAAGAAAGAAATGATGGACAAGAAAACGCGATAACAATCCCGATTGCCCATTCACGGATGGGAATTTAGCGGGCGGCAGCAGCACGAGCGTCCGCTTTTGCTTGTGCCTCTGCCAGTGCAGCAGCAAATTCGTCGTTTTCCAGAGGCGTCTTGTCATCCCACACTCCCGCAATCATCGACATCGTAATGTCCAAGCTTCTCTTGCGGGTACTGGGGCTCGTCATCGTGGTGCCCAAGCTCGCCTGCCTTGAGTGCCCGCGCTTGAATCCACCGTGGCCGGGGCTGACGGGGCTTGACGGCGAATACATCGACGTCGGCGTACTAGGCGACGAGGAGGGAGAAGACGCTGTGCTGATTTGCGCGAGCTTTCCGGTGGAGATGGCCTTTTCGATCCCGGCTGTGGCACCGTTCGGCGTGACGGGTGGAGGCGTGACGGGTGGAGGTGCAGAGGTTGGCGTTTCGTCGGAGGGCGTGGTCGGCTGCGAGGACAAGATGGCCCTTCCTTCTTCTGAGTCGGCGTCGAAGAGATCTGGAGGGAGACGCTCGTTCTCGATATCGGACTTGCGACTAAGGACTTGGGCATTAGGGATTGCTGAGCAGAGGTACAAAACCACATACGCATCGTCGAAGCCATTGATTGCTTCCCGTATGCCCTCTGTTCCTGAAGCCAATGTGCCATACGGCAGTTTGTTGGACCCTGACACAGTCTTGAGCTCGGAAACCTTCTCTGATTCCTCACTGTGTCACGGTTGAAATCAGCAGATGGTTCGACGAAGACCAAAATGACGAACCGTAGGAGCGCAAACACCCTCGCCATTCTTCCAACAGCCATGATCTTGTTCTTGATGATCTTCCGACGTTCCGCTGACTCTTGTGGAGCGACTGTTGGCGACACGATGGCCAACTCTTCATCGCTCTCCTCCAGCTCCTCCTTGGTACATGTGTTGAGCACAGCGACCAACATGTCGGTGACTTGTGTAATAATATTCAGGTCGTCAGTAGAATTATTCTGTCAGTCCAAATGAAGCACGCACTCTTTTCTCCAACAAAGGGCAAGCTCCACGTGAATACGTCCATGAAATTGGGCAGCCAATATGGGTGTGGCGTGCAGTTAAACTGCCGAATATTCATGACATTGCTTTCGTACTTGAGAACTGCGGCCTTGTTGTTGTACACATCCAGGTAATTGGGAGCAGAGAATATAGTCATCACTGAGGGGAATCCGGTCGTTTTAGTTTTTCGGTACATGCGGTATCTGACGAAGTGTGAGCAGGGAGATCAATTGACAAGCGGAGACGTACCCGGCATCCTGAGCCTCGTGTGCTCGAATGATGGAGAGCAGGTTGTTCCGTTCCAGGAACTGACAAGCGGCCTGATAACTGTGAATGGTGGCGTCAATTTTGTGGGGTGTAGACTGGAGTTATGACGTACGTGAAGAAGTAAGAGCATCCACGGACGTGATTGTGCAGGAAGCTCTCGGTCGTTTTCTCGGTACCAAAGTCCTCCACAGGATCAGCCCACAGTATATCACACATTAGGCCATGCGTTGGTGGTTCGCGGAAGCGATCGATCTGAAATTCCTCGGGTCAGCTTGGTGCCTTGGATTGAATCACCAGATACGCACCGCACGGATGTCATCGAGGGTGTTCAATTCAGGGGAGAGGCCGCCGTGGATACATAAGAATTGCTTGTTCATGATGGCGGCGAGGGGAAGTGCACAGAAGGAGTCCATACATGCGTCGTAGATGCGCTCGGAATATTTGTGTTTGCCTAGGGCTAAGATCAGTCGAATTCAAAGTGAAAACTGCGATTGGCCAAGCACATTCGAGTTTGAACGTAAAGTAATCCGTCAAATGTCGGCATTCATGATTTCCGCGTAGAAGGAACAGAGTGTTGGGATACCAGATCTTGAGGGCCCATAGGTAGAGAACGCACTGCAGATAGCGATGGGTCAGAGAACCGAGGGATCTGGAGGCGATAATCGCACACCTCTATGCTGAAGTAGCCTCGATCGACATAATCGCCCAAGAAGAGGTATCGTGTGTCGGCAGGGCTACCCCCGACTTCAAAAAGCTTCATCAAGTCATACTTGACACAGCATGGGGTCAGCGCGGGCGGTGCGTGTATCTGGAAAGGGTCCTCACATATTGACCGTGGATATCACCACAAACTAGTGCAAAGGACCCGTCATAAAAACCACACTGGCGCAGCGGCAAACGAACAAGACGTACCAGTAATCGGGGCATCCACCTCAAGCACGTTGCCTTCCTTCCTGAGGACCTCGGTCGCTGTCTCCAATATCCACAACGCCTGCTCCTCGCTCAGTCTTCCCTCGCGGTAGAAGTGATTCTTAAGAAACGCGATGTCCGGCTTTGTCTGATCCTGGCCATGGCGATTGAAGAATTGCTCGTTTGTGGGTATCTGCATCGCCGGGGCTTGGACCTGCGGGTGGCGAAGGTTAGTTTTTGGAGGAAAGCCAGCATTCATTGATGGAGCACAGGTATCGCTACGCACATCCTTGACGACCCGCTCCTGCGTGCTTATGACATTGCCATCCTCGAGGGTGTGGAGGGTGAAGTCGGTCGTTGGTGGCGGTTTCTTGACCTGGATCTGCTCAATCGCTCGTTGCATGTGCGTGGACATGGCTTCTTCTATTCAAGGGGATTACGAGCGCAGCGGGGAGAGTAGAACGATGGTAGAGAGGAAGACGAGGCAAGCGCCAACAAGCAAGGTCGCGGAACGTGACTAAGTTAAGCGATTTCTTTCCTGAACTTCACTGCTCGGCGGATAAGCGATCCAGCCAGAAGTACTAAAAGGGCCTTGACGGACTTGCTTTGAATAACTTCGGCTGGTGGTGAATGGCTGGTGGTGAAGAGGAGAACGATGAAACGATGCGAAATAAATATTATTTCGGATATGGCATCGATCACATTTACACTGCCAGAATACAGTAACGTCTACTACGATCCAAAGTATACCCTGAGCACGCTTTTAGCAACGTTAAACCCGAGGAGAGATATAATGTAGGCCGTAAATAATGGGAGAAGGGGCGAGAGAAGGAGCTCGGAGCGGACGAGGAACGGCAAGGCTGTGTAGATGTTAGTTACAGCAAAAAGGAATGCGCCTGGAACGCACCATTCAACCCGAGGTATACTCCGTACATGTATTGCGCAAATCTGTGAAATGGCATGTCATGCTGAGGTTGGTGTGGGGGTAAAAGTGCACTCACGCTGCCAGGTAGAGCGTATTCCCGACCCAGAGACACACCCAGTTGTCCTTGAAAATGATTGGGAGGAGGAAGAGCTGGGCAAGGTAAAGAGAGAGGTATAAAGGAAAGAACGCGTTTGTGTGCACGTCGAAGGCATACGCCCATTCGACGCGTGAATCGGCCGGCGTCGTGTGAGAGGGTGGCGCCAGTAATAGGCGATTTGATACAAACCTGAGGAGAGCTTGAGCGATGAGATAATGGCGGCGATTCAACGAAAACATACCAAAGGACAGTGGCAACCACGATTCCCGTCAAAAGGAAATCCCGCACAATCATGAAGAAGGCTAATTCTATCGTGTCGAAGATGCCATATGAATACACAACCGCCCATGCAATGGCCGAAACTTCGATCCCAGTTCAGCATGACCTTGTACCGCATCGAGGGAAGCACGCACCACACAGACACGCCGAAATGAGAACAAGGATCGCAGGGTCGTCTCGCGCCCAAGTATTTTTGGTTTCTACGAAAATTAGCAAAGGGTTGAATATTGGCAGGTATATGGAGCATACGTTTATGATAGTAAACATTCCGATACCTGTGTGATGTAATTTAGCTTGCGCACCGACACGAAACTGTGACGAGGCTCACACTCACACTCTTCGAGGCGCAAGGCAGAGATACGTGAGCTGCCAGGCGGCCAGCTCAAAGTCCTGAGATTCATTTTAGTCTCCAATAGAGCCTCGAAGCTGTCAAGGTACCCACCATTTGGTGGAAGCGATGCAGCCGTCTGAATATTACAGGCACCCGGTTAGACAAGCTACCAGAGCTGCGGTGAAGTCCATCTTCAGATGCGCTTAAGCTTGTTGGTAGAACCATGGTCGCATGAGCTGGCCTCTGGCGAAGGAACAGAGCCAGTTTAGAGAAAAACAAGGGCTCAGAGGAGGAGTGGTTTATTCGCCAGAGACAGCGACGAGCTTCCCAGCAATTGAAGCGCCGCTCAAAGCGGAGGTTGAACTTCCAACATCAAAGTTCCGAATGCACCCCACTTCGTCTTCGCCTTCTCTCTCTCTCCTTGCTACTACTATGGACGACGAACAGGAGGTTCTTGACTGGGGAAACGAAGAGGACGACTCCAAAAATCCGGACTCCAACAGAGCCGACAATCGGCAGGGCGTGGACAACTTGGAGGATGCTGAGGATGCAGTTTCACTTGGGGAGGACGAGGACGAGCAGGGCTACTATGCCTATCAGCAAGAAGAACCCAGTGGCGTAGCATTGGCGCAGGAGGATAGTTTGCCTGCTGAGAATCCTTCAAATAATGGCGACGAGGAACCCCCATCGTCTTCACGAGGGCTCGGGCGCGAGGATTCGTCCATCTCGCAGGTTCCCTCCTCCAACTCAGGTTCGCCTCGCCGGCGACACCACAGCTCTAATGGACGCCGTTCTCCGCGCCGCTCGCAGCAACCAAGAATTACACATGCTCTCCCGCCAAAACCTGTCGTGGCTAGCGTCCCATTCTTACACCCATCTCACCCCTCCATCGTCGAAGCGACCGCAATGTCCACAAAACTTTCCGTTTCTACAAGAGCACCTGGCCGCAGTGAGTCCACCAAGAGCAAGATCAATGGTCATGCCGCAACGACCGTATCTACCACAGCTACAGGAAAAGCCTCGTCTGCGTCAGTGGATCCCGATCCCCTCCCACGTAATTGGGAGCTCCGTGAAGCGAGTAGTGGAAAGGGAGAATGGTATTATTACAACACCCGAACCCATGTATCCACTTGGGAACGTCCTGTGAGCCGCTCTACTTCCTCTTCCCCTCCCACATGTTCCCGTTACGCAAGCACGCGTCGTCACATTGGCAATAGCTGTTGTGGCCTGTGCGAATCCCTACAGTCAATTCCGATCTGACAATTCCGACTATCACTTCCAGGAAACCACGACCCGTCAAGCTAGACGCACGCCGACTCAGCCGGAACCTGCCTTGATAGATTCGCGAACGGCAGCCGTCGCCGCCAATGCCAACGGACTGTCCTACGAGGACCGACATTATCGGCCCGGGGAGGCTCAAAACCCAGTTGTTCCGAGTGATGAGACGCGGGGGGGCCGTGCCCGCGATGGCGTTGACCCGCGTTTCAACCCGCATCCAGAGCTGGCATTCACCCCATCGCCCCCTCCGTCAAGTCGTTCCCGCAAACAACAGCGATCCTTGTCCCCAGTACCCCAGGCTCATTCCCGCGGCCGAGATTCCCGGTTCTCCCGGGCTCCACGCGAACGCGACAGGCGCGATAATACTGATGCAGACTCCTCTAAGCAGAGAGACCATGATGTATTGAAGTTCCCCGATGACACACCGCGAAACCACTGGACCAAAGGCCCTGTAGACGTTCCTCCGGAGCTCAACAGCCATTATCAAGCGTCTCATCGGGAGCCACGCAACCAGAATGAAGCCATATACACAAGACCTTCTTATGAAGGTACACTGTCTCAGTCGACGCGGAACGGCAGTCTTCAAGGGCGCCGTGAGCACGACCCCCGCGACAATATTGAAATGCAGAACCGTAATCAAAACATATCCGCTGCCAGTACGTTATCCGCCTCATCCTCCCATCTCCTCCAATCCATCTCCGAGCACGGCCACGGTAGTGCCAGCACTTCCCCGGCGGAGGGCGATGTTGTGTCTGCCGAGGCTTGTTCTAGAAAGCTTGGTCGAGACAGCGCACCGTGCGCCGTTGCCTCTCTCATTCCACATTACCTCTTGTCTCCGGCCTCTCATACCCTATCGACTCAAGGACGCTTATCATGGACTCCCTCTTTTTCTCCCCCTTTCGTTTGCCGTTCGTTTCCCCATGTGCATCTCCCTCCATGTGTTTTTCGATCTTCTTCCTTCCTTTCCTTTGAACCCATATAGGAACTAGATCACCTCCTAAACACGACAACCGCACACGCGAACGTGACGATAGACGCGACCTGACGCCGCCATCCCGTGAGCGCGAGCAAGAGCAGTTTCAAGCGACATCCGCCCCGAGTACGGCACCGTGGACTCTCGCGCCCCAGTCGCAGCGCAAACGCGAACGCCCAACCCGATTCGGACAGCTGTCCGCTTCGATTTCGCCATCAATCCCGTCGGCCACAAGACCTCAAGCAGTGTACCCACGTGTACCTATGGAAGAGGACGACCCGTTCGTTCCCGACGATATCAGATCCCCACCTAACCAGGAATTGAGGCATCATAATGCTCGGGATGGACGGGAGGAGTTGACTAATTCCATTGCTTCTCGACAGGGTAATTCTGGGGATGCAGGTGGACTGACACAGTCGCTCTATCCAGGCGAAGGCAGACAGGCGAAAGATCGCGACCTTGATCAGCAGTACCAGCCGCCTTCTGACCGAGACTCCTCTGAACTCGCAGCTCGTACGTAGTTCCATCTCACCTTATCGATGTCTTCTCTCCCTTTTCTTTCATCTTCCCACTTGCTCATTGTGTACACATGACTTAGGTTTCAGGAGAGCACCTTTACCTCCTCAAGCTGCCGAATTTCTCAATCACCCCAAGGGACGCGCGCCATATCAGCCTCAGGACCGCCTGTCCACTCGTGGATATGCTGGGGATATAGATGGACCGCTTCCTGGAGGGCTCCGACAGAACGCGTCCGTCGCCCATCCGCCGACTGGCCCTCGTGGCCATCCTCCGTTCCCACCCAGTACAGACAGTGAAACGCAACACCCTTACACGGCCGGCGGTCCTCCCCGACGCGCTGACAGAGACTCGATACGTGGTGGCGATCGTCGTTACCCACTTCCCCCCGTCCATACAGACACGACAACGACTATCAATACTACCGAGGTGCCGCCTCCTCGCCCTCGGCAGCGCGGCAAAAGTCCAGTTCCCACGCAACCTCGTATTCCCGCAGTTGAATCTACGGCAGGCGGCGATGATCCGCCCCGGGGGCCCCGTGCGTCGAGGCCGCCCAAGCCCCTGCCGCCGGTGGATAGCCAGCAAGTAGTAGCCGCGTCGCCTGTGTTGTCATTCTATGGACAAGGAGCAAATGGAGGTAGGAGCGTCCAGCGGTCGCCTCCACCACATATGCGTATGCAGGAAGCAGGAAGGGAAATCGATCTCTCCACTTCCCGGCGCGAGCCAGGCTGGAGAGATGAACGTGGTGGATTTTCAGAGAGAGGGGTGCGCGACTTACCAGAACTTCTTGAGCAATAATTGGCTTATTTTCCTTTTTGTCTGTCTTCCTAGGGACGGAGAGATGCTCGTGGCGGGCGCCTTGGTGACCTCCGCCGTCAGGCCTCGGCTCAAACCTCCGGAAGCAACAATGTACCCATCGGAAACCCCAGGAGCATTGACGGTGGTCCGACAGGCCCACCTCCAGGGTTCCGGAACGCCCCACCTCTGGGAATGGATGTTATGAACTCGCGGCCTCCAAGGAGTGTCAGTTTACGAGGGCGTGGCGGGGCTCCTCCACAGTCCCATAGAGAATCGTACGAACGAGTATGTAGATCTTGTGTATGATGCCAACTTTGAACTGACATCCCAGCAGCCGAACTCGGAGGCTTATAGACCTGGGAGGTCTGGGAGCGCGGCACCACGCATGCGTCGACGGGAAGAAAGTCCTTCGGTTCGTCGATTTTGGGCTTGACATGCATGGCAACTTCGGCTCATTTTAGATGTAGGCTTTCGAGAACCATGAACCCTTCACCATCAACACTTCTGTTAATCACGGGCACGGTGCATTCTCTCTTAGCCCTGAGGTGTGCCCCGCATTGTTCGTGATCCGATGTTTACTAACATTTACCGGCAGAGTCGCTTCGACGCAGTGTCCAACTCCGCCAGAATGTCCACCCGGACATGGACACCTCGCGGTGTCTCTCCTCCGCTCGACGCGTTCCGCCCGAGCGCTGGTCTAGGCAGTGACGGTCGGGCGCCGAGCCCACCACCCTCAAGAGAGTCGCCCGCCCTCGGTGCCGTCTCGCCAGCTTGGGACCTGTCACCGCCTACGCGTTATGAATCCAGAAAACAGGAGCGACCCAGCAGCTCAAGGGGTGCATCTGGGCTTTCCTTTGAGGGACGTACTATCAGGTTGCCACCTGAAGAACAGCCGCAACGAAACAGAGACAGGCACGTACCTGATCCTGCACCTCACAAAGGAAGCCTCGAGGGCAGGTTGGGTGATCGATACGAGGCGTTCGCCTTACCTCAGCTCCAGCCACGCACTTTACCCCCCAACCCCGCCTTACATCGCGACCACAACAAACCGCTTTCGCCACCTACAAATAGGAGGTATTCTGATCGCCGAACCGTGCAGCCGGGTTATGGCGACAGCACTGCTTGGTTAGACTCCGTTCCCCCTCCTAACAGAGCCAAAGGCTTCCACGCCCAGCCTGTGTACGACGACCAATTATCACCAGCTAGTCGCCCATCCAGAAACTGGCAATCCCCATCGAATTACCCTCCGGATGAATCCATGGATACCGATGATGAACCACGTTATGCTCATCAGGACCATGATTCTCAACATCGCCCAGAAGTGGCGGGACGGGGCGGGTCGCTGCTGGACCGAATGTCGTTGGATCAACATGGTGACGATGTGCGGGATGAATC
The DNA here is from genome assembly GCA_018850815.1 of Asterophora lycoperdoides. Classification (NCBI taxonomy): domain Eukaryota; kingdom Fungi; phylum Basidiomycota; class Agaricomycetes; order Agaricales; family Lyophyllaceae; genus Asterophora; species Asterophora lycoperdoides. Next base: position 23,848 of record JABCKJ010000315.1, read on the forward strand.
TGTCTCCCAGTCGTTACGGGACCGGGTGCAGGTGCCGGCGAAGAGGGACAGGGACGATATGATGGGGGAGCGGTATGCGATGGATGATTCGTTCGATGGCGACGATGGCGACCCCTCATTGAAGAAGATGCGAAGGAAGTCGAGAAAGTTAAAAAGAGGACCCTCGTGAAAGCTAATTATCGCTGTCTATGTATATTCTGAACAGCTGCTGTTCTTGACCGTTTATATGGTACTCCATTGTTGATATGTTTTGAGAATCAGATTACGATAATTTCGATGTGATGATGAATTCTCTTCGAAATACAGACATTTGAAATATGGCCGTGAATCTACGAAACGTACTAGTCCCTGTCAACATCCATGGCTTCACTGAGCCCAGGAAAAAAAAATAGTAAATTACCATTTTTTCTCTGATCACGCGCCACTCTCAAGACTCTTGCAAGACACAGACAGACACGGCGCTCTCGCCGTACGGCTGTTTATTGAATAAAACGGGGGCACTACAACGTATACTAGAAGGTATATGTAGCATTTCTGTCAGCTCAGATCATAACTAATGGTCATTTCTCTGTGTCTATGCTTGGTCTATGCTCAAAAACCTCACTCCCAGCATTAAACCCATCATGCTTCAAACTCTCCGCCGTTGTCCTCAACCTCCACGCCGGCGGCGCTCACAGACGCCGCTCTCACAAGTGGCTTTTCAGCCAGTACCTCCGCCAGGTCCACGGACAACATGTTGATCTCGTCTTCAGAACCCTTTTCTGCTGCGGCTTAGGCCCTTGCTCAAGGCTGTTCAAAACTGTACATATTTTGATTAAATTTGATAGCCACTCAATGCGTATCAAGGGTTGACGTTGGATGATTGTCAGCTCATGGTGGCTGATATCCCTGTTGGTAAGATAGACCTCAGTGAAAAGCGACCAACGTCAGGGTCTGTTACAAGTTGTGACCAGGGGTTGATTCAGGGAGGTT
>JABCKJ010000316.1:0-24700 GCA_018850815.1 Asterophora lycoperdoides
TCACCGTGCCCTTGGCCAACGGGACAAACGCGACCGCCGTGCAGGCGCTGCAAGCGAACGCCACGCGCGGCTACACCCTCTTCGCGCCGGACAATGAGGCGCTGCGCGACGCGGGCACCGCCCTCGCGAGTGTGGCGGATAACCAGACGGCGCTGGGGACGTTGCTTGGGAACCATGTGCGTCGCTTGTAGCCTTGTGGCCGTTGTGCAGGCGCATATACGCATATACTCACCTTTCCCTCTTTGTGCACCCAGTACATCAACGGCACCTCCCTCTACTCGCCTGAGTTTGCCTCCTCCTCGAACGAATTCGTCTCAGAGTCCGGGCAGACGCTTGCCTTCACCACGAACTCGTCCGGCGTGTACGTGACGAGCGCGAACGGGGCGGGCGCGAAGATTGTGCGGACGGACGTGCTGGTCGCGAACGGGGTCGTACACGTCATCGACCGCGTGCTGGTTAACCTTGAGCGGGATGAGGGGCGAGCGGAGTCGGCGTGAGTGCATACCCCTCCTTGATTCTGCTTCTTTTTCTTTTTCTTTGTTGGTCTTTGGGCGTGCGCGTTCCCGTCCCCGTACCCTTTATCCTCACCCTCATCTTCATCCACTTCCTTGTCCCCTTATCTTTATCCTTGCCCTCATCCTTACCCTTGTCCTCGTGATACCCCACACTCACCACATCCTTCCAGTTACCACTCTGCCACCTCCGCCGCCGGCCAATCGCACACGCAGACCGGGCCCATTGGGCCCACCGCGACGGCCACCAACGGCGGTGCCGGCGACGGCGGCACGCACTCGGGGTCCATCCGCACGGGTGGAGTCGCCGGGGGAGTGCTGGGCGCGCTGGGGTGGGTTGTGTTGTGCGTTTTGGGCGGCGGCGTCGTCGTTGGGTAGGGGGATGGAGTGCAGGTTGGGGTTGTGGATTGTGGAATGGCAAGCCCACCTGTGGGCTGCGTTGTGTACGTTTGTTCGAGGACAAGACCATTTGTATGTATTCCTGTATACCTGTACGTATGACTTTTAGTAGCATTGTGTGGAATGTAGCGCATCGGGGCTTCATAAAATAAGGCAGAATATCGTTATAAGAGTATAGAGGGTATGTATGTGTATTTATATATATGCGCTTACCGAACTAGATCCTCGGCACGTGTGGTGAGATTCGTTGCGCCACCCAGACAATATTCCAAGGCACCAAGGCAAGCAAAAAGCAAAACGCAGGAAGCAGAAAGGAACAGGGGCAAAAGCTGGAGACTGTGAGGATTGAACTCACGACCTCATGCAAGCACGCCAACGGCCCATGAGGGCCCGATACTGTGATGCGAAGCATGCGCGCTACCACTGTGCCAAGACCCCAGATGATGGGCTGGCGGTGCATGTGCCTGAGACATTGCGCCACCCAAGCGGCCAACCGCTCCAGGTCAAAAAAGAATAAAAGAAGACAGGTCCAAGGATATCGATGGAGACTGTGAGGATTGAACTCACGACCTCATGCAAGCAAGCAAATAAGACTTTGGATGCGAAGCATGCGCGCTACCACTGTGCCAAGACCCCAGCTGTTTGGGGGTGGGAGTGGTGTGGTGGGTGAGGCTGAGGTATGTGTATAAATATGTTGCGCCACCCTCCCACTCCAGGGCAAAAAAAAAGAAGGAAGAGGGAAGGAAACAAGGGTGAATAGGGTAAAAAGCTGGAGACTGTGAGGATTGAACTCACGACCTCATGCAAACAAAGATGATTTCTGATGCGAAGCATGCGCGCTACCACTGTGCCAAGACCCCTGGTGGCGAGGTGTGGGTGGGGCTGACATACGCGTATGAGGGGGTATGTTGCGTGTTGCGCCACTCACACCAGCGAACAGTGGAAAGAAGGGGGAAGGAAAGTGGAAGGAAGAGGGAAAAAAAGGCTGGAGACTGTGAGGATTGAACTCACGACCTCATGCATGCACATTTGCCGATGAAATACTTGAAATGCGAAGCATGCGCGCTACCACTGTGCCAAGACCCCAGGTGTTGGTGTGTGTGTGGTGTGGTTGATGTACATGTACATGCGAATAGTGAGGATTACGCTCCTGATGATTTGCACAGTCGAATGGTCGAATGGTGTTTACCTCCCCACAACCGTGGCGCTTCCACAGGCCTCAGGCCTCAATTCACTTTTTTCCTTAACTGCCAGCAAATGCATGCCTCAGACTCCGCACACTCGTTCTGCTTCAAGTTGCCGCATGCAGCCACGCCTTGATGCCAATACTAGTGGTACTGCAGTTGTGTTGGCCAGTCACCGTCTACGCCGTTGGCGGATGCAGAGTATCATGCCATTGCTTGTTGCTTGCTACCGTCATGATTCTCATTCTCTGTTCGTCTTGATGCCAACAACTCGGACTTCTTTTGTCGCCGATGCGTGAGGGGGGAGTGCAGCAGACACCAACGCGGTGTGGATCCGGAGGGGATCTGGAGTACTGACTCGGCGGACGAACGGGAAGGTGCGTATCTCTCAAAAGCTAAGGCTGTTACAGAACACTTGCCATTGAGGCTCATTGGGAATTCTCTCAAGAACTTGTATTTCATACGACTTGCTCGCTTCAATTCCTCGTTCACATTGAGCTGCCACTCAGAACCGGATTGCACCGTGCTGTCCGCGGTGTGAGTTCCACGTCCATGCATACCCCAGCCATCTGATCGCTAATACCATGATGTAGACTCTTCTGGCAGAGCTCTCTCTTAACGGTCTCTCATTTCTCGCAGCAGTCACCCTGCTTCTGCTTGTCTGTAGTCTAGCGAGCCGACCGGGCGACTCCGGCAGGCTCTCGCACACGATCAGTCACTCTGGAGTCGTGGGCTTTGAAACTGTGTTGCGCCGAGTCAGGGACTGGAATAGCGCCAACTCTCGTCTGCATCTTTTTGACCCGCCGATTACCCTCCATTGGCACGGGGATGGGATAAACGGCTCTGACGCCGAAGGCATGGGCCCGGGCTCTGACGACCGCAGGCGGCGACGAGCCTCTCGTCAGTAGCGACGTCGAGGCTGCAAGGACGGAACTGGGCCGAACTAGATGCTGGATTTGCCTCCTTCACCGACTTCACGGGTCCGCCTGTCCTTCAACACTAAGCCATCCACCTCCGATCATTCGGACGCTGAGAAGTTTGTGTCCTGTTCTAGGAGGTGTGACTCTTGTGCATAACAGATATCTTCGACGCGTTACCCAGTACGTTATCGTATAGACCACACGGCCGTGAAGACATATTCGTGACTCCGCAGGTCGTCCCTTGTCGCACAGCCAACGGCGGTCAACGCGGTCTCATAATCCACATCCGACGACCTCATCGCATTCGAGTCTGGCGACAAATCCATCCTCTGGGACGCGAAGACAGGACAACTTCTCCACTCACAGTCGACCCGACTGTGAGGGTAAGTCTAAATTCATCTCCGTGTCTTATTCTCGCCATCTGACAGAACCTCCGATCAGGATGCATATGCTTCATTGTACTGCATAAGTAGTCGGGCCAAATCCACGTGAATCATTAATTCAATCCGCTTCGTTGAAAGGAACACAATCTTTCGCTGTCGTTGCCAAAGTCGCCTAAGGCCAGTTGCAGAAACCGTCGGCATGCAAGCTGACCATCACTCAGAGGGTACTCAGAGGGTTGCTATTAGTATGTAATATCTCTTGATATTTTGTTGATATATCTGATTATCGCACGGCGAATCAGACTAATTCCAAATATCACCATCCATCCCTTCAGTCCAGTCCGTCGATGAAGTCGCGTGCGTCGCGCTCAGCCTCCAGCAAGTCGTGCAGCTCGATTACGGCCTCCACCATGTCGCGCGCCTCGAGTTCAGCCTCGTAGAGATCGCGGGCTTCCAGCTCCAAGTCGGAGCTGAGATCGCGCTTCCTGCCACTGGCACCGGCGGAATTGCCAACGGCCGCCCTGCCCTGGCCGCCAGTCATGGTTTGACGTTCACTACTGCAAGGAGGAGTGAGTACAGAAACGGTGGGAAAAAGTGAAATGGGGCGTACGCGAGGTAGCCGTCATTGCGGCCGGCGGTGTGTTTGCGACGCTCCCAGGCGGGGCTATCAGCCTTGTTTGAGCCAATGACCTTCAACCTCTCCAGGGCGTTCCTGTCCGCATTCGCTTCATCCTCATTCTTCTTCCTCTTGTTCCTCTTCTTACCCTCTTCCGCTGAATCCGCCTCCTTCTCCTCGTCAGTCAAACTAGAGTTGCCGCGCACCTCGAGTGCAGCAGCGCGGGCATTGGTCTCTGCCTCAATGTCGCGAACGTACAGGGCATCGACGCCGGCATCAGTGATGGGGCGGCTGGACAGCTGAGTCGATGTCGGGATGGGACCAGCGTTGGTCAACGCGAGAGGCATGATGCACGCAAGGACGGCTGGGGCGATGGTGGAGGTCTTCATGATGATTTGTAGAATTCAATCAAGTCTCGACGGATGGAAGAGGCGATGGGCGCAGCTGACCAGCAGAGCGGTGGTTGTTTGAGACGGTTCTGACTTGCAGAGCAATGGAGAAAGCGAGTTCACAGGTTGGCAATTTTTATATACCATCTGAATGAATAGATTCCTACTGAAACGACCCATCCCGACATCTTTCGTGGCAGGGGATACATAGGTTGTGTGTCGTGTGGTTGCTACTCGACGAATAAGTTATGGAGCCGATAGGAATGAATAGTATTAGTTATATCTTCTGCTGAGTTTCATGACAATGTGCGCGCTGACCGACCCAATCGGACAGCCCTGATGATTATTCACTCACGGACCAGTTGCTCCTTCACTGGTCGCCCCGTTTCATCCTGCATACGGCGGAGCTCAGGTCTTTCATTGACCACTGTCATGCGGTGGCAAATATTCTGTATTTGCCGAAACAGACGCGAAAGCCTGGACCACGCCTAGACGCGACGCGACGCTGATCACGCGACTCGTGATGAGCGCCACGGCTTGATGCAACCTGCGATCTTGCCATCAAAACCACCAACGGATTACGGCCAGCGTGCGATGTATTTTCTCTCTCACCTGGGGCCCCGCATGCTATATATGTCCAATCCAAACTTCAAAGGTGCCAAATCTGGACCAATGCAATATTTTTGGCCCATTGTGTGCGCACCAGCTGGTTATGGGCGCAACCCTGATCGGACGTCGTCGAGGCGGTGACCTGGGTGCCCAAAATTGAATAGGACTTCCATTTCGTACTTACAAGAGGCCCAACTGGCCCAAGTCTGGAGAGAAAATAAAAGATATGATAGCACAGTACCGTCGAATATGTACATGGCAATTTATGGACTTGCCACCGACTCGCTCTATCTCGTTGAGGAGTGCCCGCAACATGGATCGGACCTATAATTGGGTGTCAGTAGCATGTCCGTAGATGGGATCGTACATAGGTACCAGGATCGGACATATATAGCATTTTGCGGGGCGGGGGTCCTGCCTGTTGAATTCTACGCACCGACCAACCCGGTGATCCTAAGTGTCTTCTTGTGATTCTCTGATGGTTTATTCATTTCCAACTGTGCTCCGTCGTCCCTATCTCGAAGCCTAATGCGTCGCGCGCAAGCGGCAACATTGAAACTTGGCTCCAACCCGGGGCATCCATGATCCGCAACTCGTGAGTGGGGCTCTGCGTTCTTTGTGCGGTACACTATTGATCGCGCCACCAGACGGTGGCCCATCTTCCAGTGCGTGTTGCATGAAGTTACCCCCTCCCCTCACAGTCACCAAAGATGCTGACTCCTATTCGTGACTCTTCATTTGTATAGTAGTTGTCCCCGAATGGGAGTGGGTTCGACTTTTTTTCTTTGTGCGGTATATCTCCACGCGTTACGGCCCAGGTGATCTTCCGCTGTGTCTACGGATGACGTCCTGCAGACTCTACCATTTGTGGATTGCTAGCTACTATGCGATGCATTCTCATTCTCACCTGCCATGGGGCGCGCCTGTGATCTTGGTATTTCCTTCTTATTCTATGTCCCGACCAACCCGGCAATCCTATACTCGTGCCTTCTATGATTCTGGGATTCTCCGCGGCATGTAAGTAAGTTGGAGTTGTCCAAGTTCTGGACGATGTATATAACATACTCACTCCGCCACCAAACCGGGTGGAAATGCTCACCGCCGACCTAGACTCCTCCTAAACGTGAGTGGGTTCAGTACATGGTGCGGTATATCTCGGTACCGGAGTGAAACTTCTTTCAGTGCGTGCACAAAGCGGACGCCTCAATGGGCCGCCCTTGTGAGTGTGGCTGATAACTAAACGGCGCTGGGGGCGCACATGATGGCTAGTAGCCTTTGGCCGTCTTCCATGCGCATGGACACATATACTCACCTTTCCCTTTCCGTGCACCCAGTACATCAACGGCACCTCTCTCTACTCGCCCGAGCTCGTCTCGTCCTCGTCCTCGTCCTCGAACTCCGAATTCGTCTCAGGGTTCGGCCAGACGTTCGCCTCCTCGCTTGGCGTGTTTGTGACGAGCCCGAACGGCGCGGGCGCGAGGGTCGAGAACGCGGTCGTGCACGTCATCGACCGCGTGCTGGTAAACCTTGAACGGGATAAGGGCGGAGTCGGCGTGTCCTTGATTCCGCTTCTTTTTCTTTCCCTTTGAGCGTGGACGCACGCGTTCCCGTACCTTTATCCTCACCCTCATCTTCATCCTCTTCTTTCTTTCTTTCTTTCTTTCTCTCTTTCCTTAGTAACGGCGCCTATACACAATTCCCTTCCCTTCATTTGTACTCTCAGGATTATGGGCCGGAGGGGACGGTGTGATCGCATGCGACTTGAAGCAGAACGCATGTGCGGCATGCATGTTTAATGTAGCCCGAGTGCAGTCGTGCTGGCCAATCTGCTCGCGCCCACTTGCTGGGGCCCGGATGCAGAGCACCCGAGTCTTGCAATTGCTTGTTGCTTCCCGTCACTTTCCCGTCATTATCTGTTCGTCTTGATGGCAACGAAGAGGGCTACATGGATTATCCCTGGTGAGGGTGGGTTCAGCAGAAACCAACGCGGTCCGGATCCGGAGGGGATCTGGAGTATTGAATCGGCGGACGAACGGGAGCCATTGCGGCGCATGGGGATTTTCTATGAACTTGTAGTCTTGTATAATTTTACGACTCGCTCGACGAATATGCGAGCCGATAGGAATGAAATAAGAAATAAATATATCTTCCTCATGGGCGGCGTGCTGCTGGCCGACACAATCGGACGGCCCCGATGCAGTGATCGTTCCGGGCCGATCGTTCCTCTATTCCTCCACTGGTGGCCTGGTGTCATTCTGCGTTTCAGTCAGTGTCATGGTTTGGGAGTCTGTCAGTGTCCAGAAAATTTACTGAAACAGGCGCGAAAGCCTCGCGTCGCTGATCACGCGACTTCTGATGAGCGCCACCGGCGGAGGCATTGTTACTAGTTAGGCAAGACCGGTTGCTCAGGCAGCCGGGATCCTCGTTTGTCCTCGACTGACTGATACGTCTTGAACTTGACCTCCCTCACTCTTTATGACCCCGGCCTGCGCAAGCGAATTTTCCACATTCTAGACGACACGAGTCGTCCCTGTCCTACGTGTGACTTGCAATTGGAGATCGTAAACTCGTGCCTTCTTGTGTTTCGTCCCGGTGGTGGTCTGCGTCACACCTCAAGTTGTTCCATGTGCATCATCCTCGTGTGCATCTCTCGAAACCTACAGGTGCGCTCGTGGAGTTGGGTTAGATTACATGTACGTAAATCCTCGACGAATATGTTGAGGGTCATTATCTGGGGTGCTTTTACCCTCAGGCCGCGTTGCTGGCTTCTTCACTCATTTGAACCGATAGCGGCGAGGGCTTCCAAACTGGTCCCAACGTGAGTCATAGCAGACGCTCCGCGGTTTCTTCGGCACTATACGAGCGACCGAGCCACTATTGACCTCTGGCCGTTTCTTCTCTTCGAACGCCCACCGTACTTACCCTTCCGCCTTCGAATCTTTTGGTCTTCCAAGGTCACAACCCGCTACCCACCATTGCAATGTGATCTCACGAGTTGACATGCACCTGATTGTCTTTCCACGTCTTCGCCTCGCGGGCAGGATTTTCGATACGCTATCTGCGGCGATCTCCCATGGTGCTGCACAGCCCAGCGGCGGAATCTGAGTTACTCTAATCGTCGGTTCGTCATCGTCACCCAACTCGCAATCAAGTGATCATCGACATATCTCGTTATCAGCATCCTCGAAACCTTGAGGCCTAACGGAACATTCTGATCAGGATTAAGCGCCCAAGGCCTTCCACCAGGCAGGCCTGTGCTCGCACTTTACACTACGCCGACGTGGATTTGCTTCGTCCGATTCTTGTCAGATGATCTGCATCCTCTTGGAGACTTGGACTTCGAAGCTTATCAGTCTAATCGACTTCTTTGAGATTTTGCTTCCGTCGACAAGCGTGAGCTCTATGTATCTCCTTAGGGACCCGGGGGTATCTGAAATCACCACTGCAGTTTCCTTGCGACACGTCAATGATCATCACAACGTGCCCCAGCCAACGATGATGTCTTGCTGCGAGAACCACTCTCCCGAAGGTCGATTCGTCGAAAATTGAGGGGTGCTCCTTCTATCACTCCCCCAACCCTGGGGTGCTTTCAGGGATCGCCGTCTGCAGGAATCCAGGTATCTATAAATCCCTGGAATGTGATAAATTGATAGGTCCGAGATGAAAAGGGTGAACCGGACATGTCTCGTCTTCTTCCCACACGTCCAGAAACCTTGGAAGTATGTTTGGTTTGGCTAGTGATATTTGCATGTGTGCATGTGAAGACAAAGAGCATTCCCGATTGAGTCAAAGGATATCATCTGCAACCATTGATGCATATGGTGGGTGTTCGATGCACGTTCGATGACTCCGCCAATAATGAACTCCATATACATACTTCAAACTCTGTGATATATATCTGCAAAAGTTAACCCTCGCACCCTCGCGTCGATATGTAACACCATTGCACGGAATAATGGAATATTCCAGATCTGCCGATTGCTATGCTATGCTACGCTATCTAACTCTCGGTTGTGGCACCCCAAATTTCAATTTCGCGAGATGTGTAAGGCCAACCGCGCCACCATGGTTTAATTCCTTACAGGGTGGCGAGGTAAACGGGTATCATTACAGTTTTCCCTTGATCAAGTGTGCAACGCTGGCTGGGTCCAGCACACCCTGCGGATATGGGACACTCACTCCGCGCAGATGTTCAACTCCACCGTCGACAGGCAAAATCTGGCCTGTGATGTAGGCTGCAGCGTCGCTGAACAAGAAAACCGCGGCATTTGCACAATCGTTAACGTGGCCCAGGCGTCCAACGGGGAACGGGAACGGCTGGGGATCATCAGCCTTACGGTTGAGGGAAAGCCGGTCCATGCCCTCCGTATTCCCGATCGGCCCGGGAGCTATCACGTTCGACCGAACGCCGTGAGGTCCTTCTTCTACTGCCAATACAGCCGAAAGAGCATCAACACCGGCTTTCGCAGCGGAGACGTGGACCTGGTAGGGGGTGCCTGTTGGTCGAAAGGATTAAACGGATAAGCAATGAGCAGAAAAACGTGATATCGCACCGTTGTAGTGTAGCGTCGCGCTTACTTGGATATACGAGCCTTTCGTGGCTCTAACGTGAGGCAGAGTCGCTTTGGTCGTATTATAGGTGCCGATCTATTATATGTTAATGAGTGAGTAGGGTTAGAGCATCTTTCCTGGGGAAGTTGCAACCCTACGGTGTCAATTTCCAGCACAGTGCGGAAGGCGTTCTCGGAAAGGCCGGAGATGGGAGCGAGGAAATTCCCTGCCGCGCCTGACGAAGCGGGACAAAGATCAGACCCAAATGGACAATGGACCTGTGGAAAGGCTTCAACTTACCATTTATGACGAAATCGATCCTCCCAAACTTCTCAATGGTCTTGCGCACAGCCTCCTGGATGCTCTTTGGGTCACGCACGTCTGCCTGCACAGGGATGCACGTCTGCCCAGTGGCTTCAGACAACTCCTTGGCGGTCTGTGTCAGCCTATCTAGCCTGTTATCCACAAAGGGATCCATGAGAATCAAGAAAAGAACGCGTCCACTGCATGAGGGACTTACTTCCGCCCGACTATGCCAGCATTTGCACCATGGCGCATCTGAAAGGAAGCATGAAAAAACGAATCCATCAAGCCATTAAGCCCGAACTCATGCTCATGACCTACCACTGCTTCTGTCATGGCACGACATATCCCTGAACCTCCACCGGTACAGAAAAGCACCTTGTCTCGGAAGATCTCAGGTTGGAAAACCGAAGTGGAGGCGACCACAGGAGCGATGTGGGGTAATGGAGCCATTGCAAGTAAAAGAGCAAAGGAATAGCGACCCAGCGTCGATGCTGGTCGAACGAACTCGGGTCACGGGGAACTTGAAGACCGGTCAATCGCACGTGACAGTGCCCCAGTCGTCACGCTCCCCCCCGGCCCGTCGCGTTGCCCGCGTTGGAAAACCTTGATTCCGATTTCAGCTAGAAAAGCTGTAGGGGCAACCGGCATTCGCGCCGAATTTGCGCTTTGAACTGGAAATTTGTGAGCTATGACCATAGCACACGCACCACGATGGTTAACAATTGTCACCCGAGACTACTTACGATCGAGGTGTCGGCGATGTGAGGTGATCTGAGACTGACCACAAAATTTCGACCTATGACTGCCTGCCGGCAATCTTAATTCGAGGGCCACGCGACTAAGCAACTCAGAAAAAAATATTATACACGACAGCATTCAACGTAGTTAATACATTACGACAAGCATCATCGAAAACAGCACAGCACGATTATTCGAGTCAACAGATAGAGTAAAAAGAAATACTACGCGCAAAACCCATTCAACAAACAAAGAAGCCTTGAAATCTCAAACCCGCCTTAGCTTGGATCCCTCTGTGCCCACTCGTAGCCCTGGTGTCCACCTAAATCGCTCGACGGGAATTGTGCCGGCTGTGATAGCGAATAAGGTGGAAGCCCACGTGGAGCGGTGGGCATTCGATATAAGGATGCAACTTGACCAGCTTCGGAATGGTATGGATGGGCTGGGTCGACCACGGAAGGGGACATGGCCAAGTCATCGAATTCTCCGGCCAACAGCGGCCGCATTTGTTCCGTACTGTAAGACGAGGGCGGCAGGGGGGACAATGAAGACGGTTGTCCATCTCTCGGAAAGAAGGGAGAACTCAGGGTTTGCAAAAGGGCTGGTGCACCAGAAGACATGTGGCCCATACTATTGGGGTGCGCTCGCTGCCAAGTGGGAGACGTTGACGGCCGATGAGCCTTAGGAGCAATGAGTGGTGAATGGGCCCTTTCTGTCTGGCCTGTAGGGCCTAACCAAGACGACGGACGAAAACCTCCCGCCATGGCTGAGTCCTTGTAGACGGGGGCATACTGTGCGGGCGTGTGGCTCTGGCCTCGGGTTTCCATGTACGGGTACTCGTGGCTCACATGCGGATGTGGGTGTCCTGATAGATGCTCGTGGATTTTCTGAACGCTATCCATATCCTGAGCATCATACGACGGACGATCTTCGTGAAAGCTGGGCCGTCGGGATGGCTCGCTCGGCGGATATGCATACGGTGAAGTGCGGGAGGACGATTGGTGATAAGTGGGTTGATCTCCGTGGGCCTGGACGTCGTGGCTAGGACGCGCCCCAGGATGTTCTGGCACGATGTCGCACGCGTGGATATCATCTCCGTCTGTGGGAGAGTCCCCTACATCATCGAACCCCATATCATCCCGTTTATCTTGTGGGGAGTCGGACGGACGCATTCCGAAAACATCGGATTTTCGCTTCCTCCGAGAATTGTTCGGTCGCCGTCGATAAACATAGTCAGGATATTTCATATTGAACGTGTCTTTCAGCAGCCTGGCTTGCTCCTGATAGAAGTGTTTTTCTGTCTAAAGGAAAGTCAAAAAGATGTCGCAAAGATTCTAGCCATGCTCACCGCCGGCATACTGTTCCATTCTTTGCTCAAGATCTTGCTAATATCGCCTGTGCGCATGGTGTGATTCTCTGCGGAAACCTGTGGTCGTCGTCTGCGAGCAAAAATCATGAACGCGTTCATGGGACGTTTTGGAGTGCCATCAGTATTGAGCGTCTGCGACGTCAACGCCGAGTGATCGTCTAAATGGGAAATACCCTTGGTTAAACAGAGGATCAACTTAGTACTACCAATACTCACCTTCGCCCTCAAGCTCAACCTTCGAAACATCATCGTGATATGAGCCGTAATGTCCAACTTCTGAATCTGACACCGAGCCCAGCTCTTCCTGCGCTCCTTGCGTGCCTCCGTGGAAGGGATTAGTGGTCGGTGCATGCGCCCTCCGTGTGCTGTCGAAACCAGTGCGACTCATGAGAGAGATGGAAGCGCGCTTAGAAACCGAGGCGAAAGTGAGAGACAGAAAGAGAAAAGAACTGATGGTGCAGTCCCTGACCTGCCTCTCAAATGTCGATTGCTGTGATCGGGCTCGGCGCAAGTCTCAGATAAACGGCGCCGGCGGATACAACGACACGTACGTAGAACCAACGTTGAACCAGCGTTGAACACCTCCCTACAAATATTCGCTACCGCGAGGCAACCCTCTTTGTTCCTCGACGTTAACTGTCGCTGACGTATTATCCCAGAGAAACTTGGCCAACAACCCTTGAATAAATCTCTGTACATCTGGTTCGCGTCTGGTTCGCGGAGCTCATGGCGCCGTTTCAATCACCTTGTGACACAGGGTCCAAAGGCACGCGTTAGCACATCCCAGACCTCAGGCTCGCGTGTTCCCCAGGTATAGCAGCTTGCCTTTTCTGACGACTTCGGGAATTCTAGATGTGGCTAGGTCCGAACATAAGTAGTCGGCGCCCAAATCCCCAAAAGTTTGAAACGAACCTCGATGATGTTTGAGAGATGCTGCCAATACCGCGCATGCTTCTTGGTGATTTTCCAGAAAACTGTGGCGCGTTGCGAGGGATGTTAGTTGCCTTGCCCCAGAAACACGGCTTTCAGATAATACGACCAAATATCCGTTTGGGGATGATAAGCAAAATTTCAAACAGCGCGAAATTGTGAATGTCTAGCATCGAAGCTTCCGTCAACATAACCAGCAGATTGGAAGGTTTTCCCAAATTGATCGTCCGCAAGGGTCCTCCAGGGACATTTCGAATCAAGATTCAATATGTAATGACCCTCCAATTTGAGCGTAAGAGAACGCGATTAGGATCTTTGCTTGTTCAGGATTCCTGTGCAGAAATGTGTGTGAGAGAATCTTGCCTCCAGTGTGCCTATGGCTGTGTAAGTGCCGGCCCCGAGTTGGGCGGACTTTTGTGAGGCGTATTAAACGCAGTTCGAGTTCTGGGGGTAAATCTTGGGTAAGACGACAGCGCTATTCCACGAGCCTACGCAGGCCCCGAACAATAGCCATCAGAGGCAGCTCGATATTCTCTGCTTGACTGATATACCTGTATGGAACTGGTGCGCGACGAAATGTGAAGCGGTGCTGTTAAGACGTGAAACGTCAGTTACCATAAATTAATTACCCTTTCCTGCGGTGTTAACCAGTGTTAGCCGAACGGAACGATCAGCGACAGTGCGAGCCAACTTATCATGAAGCGAAGGCCTGGATGTTCAAACGAGATTAAGTTTCTGCCGATAGCTTGAGTTTCAACTTCTATACCTGCTATAAACTCAGTACATGCCAATGCGTAGGAACACATGGGCGACCTCACAGTCTGCCATGCGCATCTGCATTATTTTTGCGACCTCGAACTCCTCGGTAAGCCGCTCGGCGCTAATTTTGCATGCAGTATCCACAGCAGCAATAGTAGAACTCCGCTACCACCGCAGTCGGAGATCTTGACATCGGTTGACTGGAAGAATGCGTGGAAGAGTCAAGACTCGTTTGTGGGGGAGGTGATCATACTTAAAAATTAGTCAAAAGTTCAAAAGCTCAGAGCTGACTATGCGTAACAGCCTCAAGAAAGAACATACATTTCTCGTCGTGAACGATCAAAAATTGCAAGTGCGCCCACTTCGAACGGCCATAAACTGGCATCATAAACCAGTTCATTGCCAGTTCATTGGCGATCTGAACGCAGCCTTTGTGCGGAGGTTGACGAGGTCAGAGGTATCAAGAAATTTCAAATCATGATCGATCGATCTGAAGTCCGGTCGGACCGTCGGCAGGAACGCTGTAAGTTCTGTAGTAAGCTGTGTGGGCGTTGTCGTCGTCAAAAGCGCTGAAACGCACGCTTATATGGGCGCTTATATGGGCGCTTGAACGCGTGGCTTTCCGTGGGCTTTCCTTTGGAAATCGTCTACGGAGCCAAGCATATTTGGTGGACGTGTATGCTAAGGCCTGGGGGTCGACTGGTCACTGTGGGGTGGAGCGATCCCCATGAGCAGTGAGCACTCAGTCGACCGTTGGAATACAATTTGGGACGAATACGTTACAGAAGTAATCTTAGGCATGATATGCCCATCGGTCACGGTGGTCGGCAAGGGGTAGAGATAAGAATAAATAAGCGTAGAAGAGCGGGAAAGGGATGCACATTGCAATAAACGAATGACACACATGGACAATGGAAACGCAGAACGTTAGCCACGTGGATGTGACAATATGATCCGGTTGCTCCGCCGGACCGACGCTGATCATCTGTTATTACTCCACCATTACTCTGCCAGCAACATGAAGGACACTCTGAAGGACGCTAGTGAGTAACGTCACCGAAATTCGGCGAGGCTGACCATCTGAATGATTTGTAGACTTTCCCCGAACCACCGATGGACGCGTTTATCACCTTGGATTGCGATCTGGAGAAGTCGCGAACCGTATTGTAAGCTTTTATCTTGAATGCAGTCCCGGAAACCCTTCGTGATCGTCCCATTTACTCAACATACAGATCACAGTCGGATCGCCGTCTAGAGCCAGAGCAATTGCCACTTGTCTTGACAAGGCTCCTGAGCCGTTCGTTCTGTCCTCTGAACGTGGATTTCTTACTATCACGGGACGATACAAGAATATCCCGATATCCATAATAAGTATTGGAATGGGTAGCCCAAACATGGACTTCTTCATCCGAGAGGTGCGCGAATGCGTGACTGGCGACTTGTCCATTATCAGGTCAGTCATCAAGATCTTGTCTGCCTACCCCCGCTGGTCCTAAGCCCAATCTGCCATAAATAAGGCTTGGGTCCTGTGGTGGACTGGTAGACGTGCCTGTGGGCACCGTCGTGGTACCCAAGGCGAGCGTGGCTGTGAGCCGAAATGTAGACTTTGATTTCTTGCACCCAGAGGATTGCAGTGATCCAGCTTACAGAATTAGCAAACCTGTGCGCGTCTTGCACCCCTTTGAACAATTTCAAAGCTTACAGTACATATTTCACCCAGGTACCGGCTGACGGCACCCTTCACCGCGAGGTATGTTTCGGTTTTCCCATTCCGCCGCATATTGTTAAGTACTCACATGTGTGCATTTTAACAGCTCGAGAAAGCATTGGAAGCGGCAAGGCCGGCTACGTCTGACACCAAGATCATCGCAGGAACGGTCAATGCTTCCGCAGACAGGTTCGTCGATGCGATATTCTACGATACCCCGACCATTGATTAGGTATAAAGTTTCTATTCATCTCAAGGACGACACACCTCCTTCCCCGATCACAACGATGATCTTATAGAAATACTAATCACCTCGACCCCCAATTTGGCGACGTTGGAGGCACGTTCTTCACAAATATTTGTCATACTTGGTCACTCACGCGCGAGCGACAGATGGAGACGTTCCACCTCTATCACCTTGCAGCGTGTTGGAGTGGCAGACGTGTCGCTCCCAAGGCGCAGGATCCACCGCTTGCCACAGGGCCAGTAAACCCGATCACTAATGTGCCATTGTCCCCCGTTGTCCCCAAATCTGCGATCGTGTCCCCGGAATCTGTGATTAGGGCAGCTGCGGCGCAAATGGTTTTCGCCGCACGTAAATCCCAGGACTTTATCACCCCCGACCAGGTGACTGAGTTGGAAGGCTGGACTGGCCTGGTGCGCACCGTTCTCTGATTTATCTCACGGCATGGTTTAACGAAATTGCCTTTAGGGCGTCCTCAACGCCCTCGTTAATATTGAAATTTCCGCCGACGTAAGTGACCTTGTCGTCGTATCCTCGCCTTTGCTCATGAGGTTCCCTTAGCGAGTTCATCCTGAGAAAGCCAGTGTCTGGGAAGTTAACGCGAACTAGACCTAGTGTAAGCTTGATATCGCTATGTATAAGCAGGATCTCCACTAGCCGGGATCCATACCTACTTACTGAATTATCTATCAATTGCCACAGACTCGTCATCTTTGTTTCACGGTGATTTATTCGAGCTATTTGCCTCGACTTCTCTCATTTTACACTAGCCTGTCCTCTGCACCAGGTGCTAGTATCAGGTGCAAATTTCAACAGGCACCTGATAATCCCTGGCACGCCATCCTTTACCACACCAGTCCGGTTTCCATCCACATCTCAATTGCTGACGTCCCAGGCTAAAGATCATCACAGGAGTCGCCCTTCGTGGTGCCCACCAACCACCCACGCTGATGGAAAAGATGGCCTAGACGTCCGAAATCTGTGGGGCTTTACGAGGAGCTGGCGACCGTCCTCTATAGCACTCTCAAGAGATCTTCTTAGGCAAGCGCCCGTCGCCCATGAGTTGATCTACTTACCTGCGACTTTCTACTTCTAGAGATTGACGATCTTCCGTTCCCCAAACGTTTTATTGGTTACTATCCGATAATCACCTGGCAGCTCCGAGGTGATAATTTTAGGTCCTGGTCGTGGTGGCACAACATTGCCGTAAGTGACAGTGGTCGATACAGAAAGAGCTAATGGAGGCTAATGGTGTCCATTTTCATTTCATTGTGATTAAGGGGTGTTCTGCGAGTCTTCTAGCCTCCTTCGGTTGGCACCGATGCTTCAAGATGGCTTAGTCAAAAGTTGGCTAGCTAAGACGACCAACAGTTGGTACTAAACACCAATGGGAATAATCTATGGGTTCCCATTGGCTGCCTTTACCTTCTTCTACGGCGGAAGCGCGATGCCACAGGAATCCTATCGACGCTATACCGTAGGCTACCGTAGGCAATGAACGAGTCCAATCTGCTATCCCCCAACTATCCCCTTCTGTCGTATTGGTTGAGCGTTCTGTGGTCCTCACATGCATCCTTGATGTCAGGCATCGCATCACACGGATAGCATTCTACTCATCGACCAATGGGAACCCCTTGTCCCAGCGCACTCCTTCGAGTCTCCCAGGGTGGAGCCATAGGCATGTATCGATGTCGCCACACAATTTTTGATCGGCCGCAACGCGTTGTGGCACACGTGGGCCCCAATCTTTCGACCAGAGCTAGTAAAAAGTGTTCCTCGATGGAGACGAGTAATTTCGCAAGACTGGAGTGGTATAGCCCGCCACGATGTCACAATTGACGTCAAAGTTGGCGTCCCGACTCTCAGCTCCCTTGGGTCATATCAAAGTCCACGTTCGCGACAGCCTGCCGTGCTCCTCTATGCGAAGCCCAGATCTACCGTCGAAGGCACCTGCCAGGTACCGCTCTCATTGCTCGTTCTTTCGCAGTCCGCGGATGATGACCATACTAGAGGCTAGGATCAGCATACTTTTTCTTCCACGACCTAGTAGCAGAACCTTCAC
Organism: Asterophora lycoperdoides; assembly: GCA_018850815.1. Classification (NCBI taxonomy): domain Eukaryota; kingdom Fungi; phylum Basidiomycota; class Agaricomycetes; order Agaricales; family Lyophyllaceae; genus Asterophora; species Asterophora lycoperdoides. The sequence goes on from JABCKJ010000316.1 coordinate 17,680, forward strand.
CTCCTCTGTCAGCAAGCTCCAAGGTCTCATCAAGGGGCGAGGCCCTTTTCAGAAATCAATATTCTCACTGGGGTAACATCGAGATTTAAGCCTCGCCCTTGCCTCGGGGCCGCGCTCGAAGTTTCCCTCAACATAAAGAGCGCCCAGGGTTAGCCTTACCTCTTGCTTACCTCGCAACCCAGCAGAGGCTCGCTGCAGAAACCCAAAACGGGTTAGATGGTGAGATGCTGCTTCACATTCATCGCTTGATGTCGTCCAATGGTCTGATGATCGTATGTAGTAAGGACGCCACATCTTGCATGAGTAACGATTCTTGAGGCACCATATTGTCTGATACGTAGATGCAAGTGCGGCCGATATTGCTGATGCAAAGCAGTACTTCTGACGATACTGTAGAATCAAAATACAAAACGAAAGCGTAGTATTGGCCTCCTTCAAGAATGTTGAACCCTAGGTACAAAGAGACAAACGAAGTTAGCATCTGTCTTTTTGATATTGAAGATACTCGCTGGATGAAATAACGCTGATCAATCGCAACACAGTTTCCTCCATGTGCATTCTGTGTAGCTTGACAGTTGAACGCGACGTTGTCGAGGGTGCTAGCCTGGACAGAACCACAAATCAACTCGGCGTCTCGAAAGACGACTGGCTTAGGTTTAAAGGACGCACCCAGTTCGTCCGGCAGTAAGCGATGGGGCCGAGGTCTTGGTTGGTAAAGAAAGACTTGCAGCTACTGTACGTCATGACGATGGTGTTTTTCGTCTACTCGCATTGACTCTTGATAGGTTTATCATCAAACTTTGAATGCGCTCACCCCGGTACCGACTGCAAATATGGCGCCTGTGTTCTGGCTTTCATATCTCAGCGCATCAGCGATAACATGGCAGTCGTTTGGGTCGGGGCCGCCGCCAGAGGGAAGGAAGCAGTTCCTATTGCCTGACGACGTCCATAGGTCAACTTGTTGTCATAGATAGATGAAATAAGTTTCAACGTACAGGCCAACGCGCAAAGATTTGTCTGCCGCGCCTTCAGTGCCACCGCCCGTGCCTGTAGGCTGACGCCCGGACAAGTGACAATCTCAACCTTGACGTTGCGATCCTCTCCAATGAAGGACTCTGCCACTATGACCTGACCCGAGCACACCGTACCTGCAACCAACCACAGTCTGCCCGGAGGCTACGAGACTCGAGACAGAAAGTCAATCTCTTACCAGCTGTGGCAGGAAAAGCTACGACGCAAGAGAGGGATGCAAAGCAGATCAGGAGAAAAACTGGAGAGCGCATTGATGTTCGTGAAGTAAACGGCAGATGCTGGGTAGAGATTGACAGAAATTAGGCGATTTATAGGTCGCCAGCATAACCTCAGTATGCTTTCGAATGCTTCTAGGCTTCATCTCAGGACGGCGTAGGGGTCCCGCAACAATGCACATGTTCAGGCTTTGTTTATCCTCTAGACCAGACTACCAGGAGCTGGAAACGAAATGCCGCAGATGTGTTGACCCCGGAATGAGGTCTACGCTTTTATGCATGGGGTCATCTGCCCGCGGGTGGTCATTTTGATGATGCTTGTCAGATTCGGATCCGGAGGGCGGCCCGCTGGTGAGGCGAAGACACCTTGAGCTTCCTGTCCTGCAAAATCATGAGAGCGTTGATAAAGGCCTGTAGCTATACTTCAGTCAAACTTGAGAGCATACAGAGTAAGATGGACTACCCGTCTTGAGCCCGACGATTACGATTTCCTGAACGCCAGGGTCCGAGATATCATCCCGATGTAACTCAAAAGCTCCAACCTGATGCGATTCTGATTGAACGACATCTAATGGATATGTGACAGTCTCCCTGTAAGACCAAAAGCATAGAAAAGCGTAAGCATAAAGATCGCCTCCCTTTAAAGGAGAGCGATTTTCTCCACAAGCACTTTTTTGCCCTTCGCCGATCCATCCTCGACCGCCTTCCTTGCCTCATCATCAAACCATCCTTTGACCTTTTTCCTCTCAATCGAGCGCTTGTCCCCCTCCCGGATGAGGGCCTCACATAGCTCCGCCACAACGAACGCGCCGTTACCCTCGCCCAGTGTACACATACCGATCGTTACATCCTTCCCGACGAGGTTCACGAACTCGGCTGCGAATGCTCCAGCATCCCACCCCTCTGCGTGCTCCACGCTCTTCGTCGCATGACTGAAGTGTCCCCCTTGCAGGAGCGTCTTGTACAGTCGTGAGGTGTGCGGGAGATCGATTGGATGGGGGAGCGAGGCATCAGCCGAGGGGTAGCTTGCAGCAACAACGCGGAGCAGAGATTTTGACGCTGCAGTTTTATCTGGGAGCGCGAATGGCGATATGAAATCATCCAAAGCAGTCAGCACATTGAGAAAGACGTACCCCCATCAGCAAAGAGCATGATTTCAGCTACGACGAGACTTCCTCCGGGCTCCCTCACTATGCTGGCTGCGTCTTGTTCGACCCATGCGATGAGCGCCTCGCTGGCGAACTTGCGAATCTCTTCCTCGCGCGCCTTCGCCTCTTTTTTACTTGTCCGAGCGCGTGTCTCGTCCGTCTCCGCCAACAGAGTGATCTGCGCAGGAGTGAAATGCCTCCGCGTCCGCGGGACAAGGAGGTAGAAAAGTGCACGGCGCCCCTGGGGTGACACGTACAGCTTTGATGCTGGGGTAGTCATTTCAGCGACGAGTGATTTCGAGGCGAGTTTTGTGTCACTATGGAAGCATGTCAGTACTAGTGACTGACTCGATGATAAGAGGGAAGTTTAAGTACTCAATAACATCCAGGGCAGTAAAGAGGACCAACTGAGCCTCGTCATCGAGGCACATGCGCTCGACGTGTGGCTTCAGGACCTTGAGAATCTGTTTCCGATCCTTGGCAGTACCGAGCGCGAGGAACTCCCGTACGACGCGGCTGCCGTCTTTTGTGTGCACCATCTCTGCGAGGACCTCCTGGCACGTCTCGAAGATCTCGCGTCTCAGCTTGTCGCGTTCGGTCTCGTCCGGAACATCGTTGAGGGCAGATATGTACTCCCACAGCGCTCGATGCACGACGGCGTGCGTCACGGCGCCCTTGTCTGGGTTGTTGAAACTATATTGCGTGTCAGTCGAATGTCAGACCACCATGCTGAATGGGCACTTACATCGTCGTTAAGTTTTCCTTCAAAGCAACCAAGACTCTCCGCCTCCGCTCGATATCGGTGCCCTCCAAAACCCCTCTCAAGCCCTTCTTCGCCCGGTCCTTCTCCTCGTCACTCCCGCCCGTGACGGTGAAAAGCATCGTCTCCTTGCCATAGAAGTCTCGAAGCAGAAGCGTGCGTTCATAAGCGTTGGCGTAGAGCTCAAACGCATCAGCAAGGACAGACGTTGCCTCTCTGTGCAATAGAAGACGGAGAACATGAGTTTGAAATTCCGTAAGGATGGAGGCGCGATGTGTTGGGCATAGGCGAATCAGTTTTGTGATTAGGAACTTTTCAGAACAAATCAGTGATGGCAAAAGAGCGGTATACGTCTTACATACCTTGGAATATTTGTTTTGCGCCAGGTCCTTGTACTTCCCCTTCAACTCCTCAGCGATCTCGTCCCGTTCCTTCTGGCCACCATACTTCACGACTGTCTGCACTATCCGGCTCGCATCGTGCTTGAAGACAATATCCTTGACCTTGCCACGAATGACGTTCATCAAATCCTGGATATGCTTCTGGCGCTCTGCAGTGGGTATCGTCTTCGCCCGCGCGAGTGACCAGACGCGTTTCGCATCGACGAGTAATGAGGAATGGGGCTTGGCCGCACGCCGCTGCTCATGCAGGACTTTTTGCGCTTTATGTGATTCCCTAGCGGCTGTAAAATGATTATCGTCGTGGTACCTGGAACGATGCCATGTCCGACATACCATTCGGATCCTTGGGCTGTGTAGGTGCTGCCGGAGTCGATTCTTGAACGTCTTCGTCCATAGGTTCATCCCCACCATCCTCTTCATCTACCCATCCGTCATCGTCACCCTCCAGGTCATTGATATCGTCGTCAGAGTCTGATGCAGACGCCTCTGCGGTTACCGGTGCAGTTACTGGACGACTCCGCTTTTTCTCTGCTTTCGCAGGTTTCTCCAGCTGGACTTTTTTGGCCTTAGGCCCCGCCTGCGTAGTCGCTGGACGCTTCTTCGTAGATCTGACTGGAGCAGGCATGGTCGAATAACTTGAGCAGAGGACTGATCAAAACTTTTTCGAGGCGATTGTTTGGCAATTTCCTGCAAATGCAACACATGTCAGTGCGAGTCCACCCTCAGGTCCCTCTTGGTCCTTGGTCCAAGTTCATGAAATGTAAGGACCATTCTGGCCTCGAAAATACTGATATATCATTCAACTTGTAGGCCACCGAAAGGGGGATTCAGGAAGAAGGCTCCACTTGACGGCGCATCGACCCCGCTGACTCCCGTAAGGCCATAATTCGGACGCGTAGTGAGCAGTTTCACCAAACACTTGGAAGTCTCTAGCGGAACAGCTATCCTATCTGCATAATCCGCGTCCGTTCAAAAACCCGAACTACACGAAGAATGCCAATCGACGCGCCAGGAATCTGAAGAACGTTCTCAGCCAAGAACGCGAGCGCGAGCGCGCAGAACGCGAGAGAAGAAGGCAGGAGAAGCTGGAAGGCACGTCTATGGATGTCGATGGAGACGATCGCGACGAGGATTTGCCGTCATGTGCGTGTTTTGTTTTACATGAACTAGGTGTACCATGAACTCACGACCGCCAGATACGTCTATCGAGGCACCGCCTTCTTTATTGCCGCAGAAACACTACTGCGACATCACCGGCCTTGAAGCGCCTTACACCGATCCGGCAACGGGACTCCGTTACCACAACAAGAGTGTTTACGATGTAGTGAGGAGCCTGGTACGTCTGCGTCCTCCAGTAGTTGATGCTGTCTGATGTGTCTTTTAGAGCGCCAGCTCCGCCAAAGAGTATCTGTCAGGTGTGCAATTCTGCTGCCAACCAATGCGCGTTTGCTCATATTGTCTCCAGCTCGGGGTGTCAACTCCATTGTGAAATAATCGCTGTCTGTAACTCGGCCTGAACTTGTGCCTTCTGTCTCTCTAATCTTTGTATTCTATTAGTGTCTTCGGCCACCGATTTTTGTCTTTCCCCGCGATTCTGATCATCGGTTGAGGCTGTACCTGCACGCATTGCTGTGGTGATAATAGTTTTCGCTGAGATCATGTGGAGAGGATCATGACAGGCATATTTGGGGCTGTTTCGAAGAGCGTGCTGGACAGCAAAGCTGTACAGAATGGGCGAGTCCAAATCGTTATCGAGGAAAAACACCACGGACGTGATTTATGTATGTGTATTCCGTATGAATGTACATCATTCTCAAGCCACTCGCACTTCAATGCTACGTTGGTTCAGAGGAGTCTAACGGATGGCCTTTCGAAATCACCCAGAGAGTCGAAGTCAGCGCGACGGGGAACTTAGCTCACACCTGGAGTTCACGAGATAAAAAAACACTCCGAGTGAGCTTTATGTCAACGAACTTGGAGACACCATACGCACAGTTTGCTGACGACTTTCGTCAGAGTCAAGACTATATTGTACATATCCGCAGCTCTTATGCTCATGCTATGTTCGAAGGGCCGTGTTTTTTTGTGACGACCACCAAGTACCAAATTATAACTATTATCGACCAATCGCCATGTTGCAACCGGACCATGTCGATCTGAGCAGGTATGTAAGTAACTCGGCAAACTTTTTCGGAACAGGGAGTGGGTACCGTCACGGTCAACGCGTTAATTGGCACTGGCCCACTGCAAGCCGTTATCATGCCCCATGGGGCCCATCACGCGCACACCGACACAGGGCAATTGAAGTAGGTCAATATTAGGTCTATAGGGCGTCGGTATGGAAGCATGCGTAGCTCTTAACTTAGGTCAAATGTAAATCCATACCAATAGTTGAGCGTCAGAGCCAGCCAAAAAAAAAAACTGGTTTGGAATACCCCGCCTTCGAAAATAGACATCGACGCCAGCAACCAGAAGAACCGTCCGGTCCGCATCTCAGTGAAAGTCCAGGCTCATCGTGATAATGCCGCGGACTCCAGGCCCTCAGCCTCGGGGTCCACGTCCCACGTTCCAGTCAAGAATACAGATAGGTCATAAGTAACAGTCACGAATAGACTGCATGTTGTAGAAAACACATCTGGTGTTAGTCGGTTTATTACCCCACACTCGCTTAGCCCTGATAGAGAATGATAATGCGGGGTCCGGCTCCGGCCAGGGAGATGACAATCAAATTCCTCTAAGACACAAGGCTAAGATATGAGAACCAGCACAACGATGTGTTGAGCAGAAGCTGGAGAGGCAGGGAGGGGAGCGAGGATGGAGCTGCCTTCGTCTTTGAACGCGGACTTCGAAATCTAATCGGCTACTACCGTCGGCGACTCCCGACGCTTTACCGCTTGCAAGCAGCACTGTTATCTTTCCTTGCTGACTTCCTCGAGCTCGTTTCTGACTGGCTACGATATGCTCTTATCGCGTCTGAAGCTTGCTTTCTGAACTTGAGCTTCAGTATAGGTTTGTTCCTGGAGAGAATCAGGGCTTTACAGTGATGCGACTCGCAAGTTGTGCAGGCGAGGCAGCGCATAAGGGATGTCCATCATTCTGCCGTCCCATGACACCCCTTGTGCACGGCACAAAATCATTTCCCACTTCAAGACCAACCTGGCGAACTATTAAGGTCGGCTGAAGGGTCAGCACATAAATATCCGCGGGTATGGAGGGTTGACGTTTTTCTGGGAACTCCCTCTGCTCTGCTCGCCTCTTCACTGTTGCGTGCACGACCATCACGACCATGTCCGATATCGAGAAAGGAAGCATCGAGGCCGTCGAGTCCACCACCTCCACAAAGAGGCCCTATGTGCCGCGCCCCTCGACTATTGGCAATCCCGCTCCATTGTGCGTCCTGCCTTTTCTCTCCGTACGCCCTACTAACAAATATTTATATTGGTTGATAGAGGGATGTTCTCATTT
>JABCKJ010000317.1:0-24684 GCA_018850815.1 Asterophora lycoperdoides
TTACTTTACTTATATTTGGCCTTGCCAGTGCCTCTTAGCCTACGTGGCTTGTCGGCAATAAACTGACTTCATCATCATCATCATTGTATATGTTACAGTACCGGGTATAGTAGTATACGTACTACTTACTTATGGCACCTCATACCACTGAACTTGCGTACTGGCACGATGGCCTGTAGTGGTAAGCATTCCCTCCGATACAAGTCTCGAGTGGAGCTGGAGTAGAGGGAACGCCGGTCACCGGTCTAAATGGCCTGGGACAAGAAGCAGATTTCATTCCCACTTACACAAGGCTTTGCAACCGATATGTACAGAAACGATAGAAGATATCCTGTAAATACACAAGGAAGAAAATCAGACATTTGAACCATTAGTAGATTCATCTAGAACCATATCCTCAGATCCCCCTGATCTCGATTTCGTAACTACAGGCGGCGGGCTCGGCGCAGACTCAGCGACGGGATCAGCTGCAGGATCAACAGCTGCCGGAACCGGTAGTGTGTCGATCGGTGGCGTATCAATCTCCATTTCCGCAGGTTCAGGATGCGATGTCGATAGCACTCGAGCGGCGGTGGTGTGGCCACTGGGACCAGCGCCATGGATATTCGTTGACCCAGCAGCTGTCATGATACCCACACCCATACCGAACTTACGATTAGTTCCATCTTCGCCGTTCACACTGTCGCGGGATCGGTGTCGCATGTGGTTCCTGCGACCACCCTCTCCTTCGTCGTCGGAATCCGACAGCTCGCCGTCTGCCTGTCGCCGCGAGTCCAGAAGCCGCTGCGGCCGACGTTCATCCGTGGAGTCTAAGTCCTCATTATGGTTGGGATCATCCAGCATCTCGTCGATAGGTAGGGAGGGAATATCTGCGATTGTTGGCCTTAAATCCGCTGATTTTGGGAAATCGGGGCACATACCTGACATCTGGACGCTGGGTGGCCCACCAGTATACCTGAGGTTCTCCAATACAATCCTCTTGACGCGATCCAGGTATGCAGGCGTGTTCAGGTCATCTGTATTGGATGACTTCACATCGAGCTCATAGTCGGGGCCAAAGTACTCGTAGTACTCGTTTACAGGGATTTCTGGTGGAGTTTCAGCAGAAAGAAACGTGCAAGTGGAAAGCCTTTACGCGGTCCCAGTTCTACACCTGCTGCCAGGCCTGTTTCGTACGCCCAAGCCCGACTGACGTTGCGCATCGTGTACCCACCGCCTCCAAGAAGCAACAGGGGTTTGTTGAATGACTTGACGAACTTCACACAGTTGGCGTGACCTGTGAACAAATGTCTCAAGGAGTCCGTTCGAGGGTCTTGAAATAGACCAACCTCGCATTGACAAGTTAAGGCACCCGAGCTTGTCACCTGATAGAGAGTCCGTTCCACATTGCAGAACGATAGCTGATGGATCGTAGGTTTCCATAACCTGCTGGATGACCTGTGAATTCCAAGCATCAAAAATGCAACTTCAATCATGCGCTTCTGGAACGCACTGGCTCGAAGACAGATTTATAATTTTCGTCAGATATCCCATCCCTCAAAGGAAAGTTCAACGCATAGTATTTCCCTTTCATAACCCCGACGTCCTGAAGGGCGTTTTAGTAAGGAAAAGCAATTACACTATGATCGATTCTTACCCGAAGTTCCCCGGTTCCAGGGAAGTACTCTCCGTACTTATGGAAACTCACAGTCATGACTCGGTCGGTGGTGTAGAACGCTTCTTCAACGCCGTCACCGTGATGGACGTCAATGTCGATATATAAAACTCGGTTGTGATATCTATTGCCACAAATGTCAATGGGAGCCCACAGCTATCCTGACCGCGCGTACCGTAAAAGTTCAAGAATACCAAGTACAATATCTGCTTTAACCGTTCAAAACCGGTATTTTAAGAGATGACGACGGTGAGGACGAACCATTCACGTAACAGAAACCACTCGCTTCGCTTTTCTTCGCATGATGAAGCCCACCTGCCCAATTAACGGCAATATCACACTTGTCGCGACTCAACCTGGCAGCACCCTCTAAAATAAAAGTATTGGTGAGATGTTCGAGATTCGTCGTGAAAGTTTCCGAACCCATGGAGCCTCCAGCAGATATTGAGCAATAATCGAATAAGCCATCGAATACGGGACAGTCGTCGCCGACATTGTCTATCAGAAGAGGTCAATCTCGGAAAGTCATAGTAATTAGGGCAACATGCATTTGTGCTGCTCTTTCAAGAACGAATTCATGTTGCTTGGGGTGATGCGACTGAGGAAATCGATGTATTCGTCAGAATGGAATTGGGTCATTTCGCGTTTTGTGGCCGGCTTCGCTCTCTATTTCAGCGCAGCGCGTTTTCCATCGCTAGTGAGATCCAGATCCTATGGAGAAAAGTCTAGACGCACAAAGATCTCCATCTTCTTATACAGCCCATAGTTCATAACGAGAGAATGGCACATGCGTATCCGGGTCGGCTTCATTCTGTGGCACAAAAGTGAGAACATACATCCTCAGAGATACGGATTAGCATACGGATGCCCGGGTCCATAGTGAAATCCCCCAATATCCGAATCGAAAAAATAACACTGTAGGTGTAGTTTGATCAGCCGCCTCAGCACAGAGTTGAAGGCACATACGACGCGTTTCTTATTTTCGCCCTCGAGGGGCACCATTTTGTCCGACATTGTTGTTTGAGTTCTATGGGTTCTATCGCATGACGTGGGGTCACACAGAATAGTTTATCGAGGGACTCCTCGAGACTTGGACGGAACAGTCTAGACGTCGTCAACTCCAGCCACGTGGTATTATTGTGGTACTTTAGTATTTATTTGGTAAAAATCAATCAACTTGAAGGTGGGCAATGGAAACGTCATGAATAATGTTGGCATTATTGACGTGTTACATACTACTAGGCAGTACTACGCGCCTCTGCCTTCGGTCAGCATGGTGGTAGATAACCGATGGTACGCCGAAACGACCTCCCAATGATTTTTGCAGCCAGAAGAGGCCCGGAAGTACTAGTCCAGGAGATGGACTCATATCTTGGATTTTCCCAGTGGGGCTTCCCGATCTGCAAGGAACAGCTTAGTATGAAGGATATCATCATTCGGCTCGCTGCCTACCTTGGTAGACCAGCGTCGATGGTGCAAAGCCGAAGTCCTCAGTGAGCTTGATGTCCTGAACGTGGTTGAATGAGGGATATTCTCGCGTAAAGATATATCTCACAAGTTCGCCTGCAATTACCCGCACCTAGAATGGCTCATAATTAGGTTTCATTGGCGGGAGAAAAAATATCAACAGCCTACCATCGACCAGTGGTGTACGCAGTGTAACCCAGCAAACCAGAGCTGCCACGATCGCGATTAGGGGCTAGGAGCACTTCCGAGGCGCGGTCCTGAAGCTCACCTCTCGCCCAAATGTTGTCTGAAACTCTTGCAGATCAGGAGTCACGGCGTGGAGCGTTATTGGGGCGTCCATTTGTGCCAACGGTACCTGCGCTTCGAGTTGCTCTATCGCTTCCATCAGGGCTATCCGAGCTGCAGAGCGACTGCCTTCCATCGGTGTGTTTCGACATCTTGTATCGTAAGAAAGAACATGCGGTGGCGTAGTAGATATAGATTCCACAAGAAGGACAAAGTGGTCCCGTGCATGGCGCAGATGTTTTCCTATCGGGGGTAGTTAGGATATATTTCGTCGAAGATTAGGAATCACAGGCGCACCGATTGTGGATCCAGGCAAGAAACGTGAATTTGTTGTAAGTTGGTCATCCGAGGTGAGGTAGTTGTCGACGAGATCGACTGCCTGGAGCAGGACAGTCTTCGAGACATATAACAAACTCGTCAGCGGGGCGACAGTTTCCGTAACTGAGCACCCATCCTGACCAGTATTCTTGTTGCTCGATGACATGGACGTTGAAGCAGATTGAGCGTGCATGAAAATCTAGATGACGGTTCGGACGAGGTAATGGATTATGTATTTGAACATCAAAATGGGATTTTTATGGATACGAGACACAACGCGGTTCCAACGCGGCAGCCCCAAGGCAAGCCTCAAGCCCACAACAACTCCGCACTTTGAGTGCATCGGACGTGTCGAGCCGAAACATAAGGTCAAAATTCAGGGAGAATATTCCTCTGCCTAATTTCGGACAGCCCACGAGAAAACAAGCAGTCCGAACTCAAGGCGAGGATTTCAGTCTGACAGAGAATTGCCCTGGCCAAACTCAAGAGATGGCGAGAGTGAGAGACAGGAAGGCGCTGCGAGCGTGGTCAACCGTCGTCGTCGCTCTGTGAATGAAGAATTTCCTTCGCTTCATGTATTTATCGGCTGGCATGCTGACTAATGCAAGCTCCCGTTCGAGGCGGTGAACGGGAACGGCAGCGTTTATTTCTCCGCCAACCCCCGAAATGCTCTCTACACTCCGGAAAGCTGGCTCTGTAGCTCGCGCAAGTCTATTTCATATGGCCAATAGTGAAATGAGCTGATAATTTCCTGTAGGCTGCCTCTGCAGGCCAAAGGCGCTTCCTCTCCATTCACGAGCATCAGTCTATGACACTTCTGAACTCTGTGAGTAGTATCAGCGCAGAATTCCACGCAAAAGCCCATGTAGCCTCTTTGAAGTATGGGATTCCTACCCCCAAAAGCGTTGCCGCAAAGTCCCCGGAGGAGGCATTCGAGGTCGCAACGAACTTCGGCACGTCATACATTTGTTTTCGGAGAAATCGTCAATGCTTATTTTCCTATAGGCCATGACCGTCTTGTAATCAAGGCCCAGGTCCTCGCCGGAGGTCGAGGGAAGGGAAAATTCAACAATGGATTTCAGGGAGGTGTTCATATGGTTGACAGGTGCCTTTTTCGCTGCAGACGGTGCCAGGTCAATTTTGATGCCTTGCTGTTGCAGCCCGGCGCAAGCCCAGGACATTGCGAGCAAAATGATCGGGTCCTCGCTCATCACAAAGCAGACCGGTGCCGGAGGACGGGTCTGCAATGCGGTCAGCACATCGTATGCAAATTTCGCACACCTTGCCAACGTGCAATCTGTTCTACACAGGTCATGATCGCCGAACGTCGACAGCCTGAACACGAATACTACGTTGCCGTACTCAACGATCGCGTTTCACAAGGTGTCGTTTTGGTCGCGTCCGCGCAAGGCGGTATGAACATTGAGGAAGTTGCTGCGAAGGATCCCGATGCCATCATCACCACCCCCATCAGTTTCGCCAACGGGCTTTCCAAGGCCGAGGCAATAGGTGTTGCTCAAAAGCTTGGTTTCAAGGACGAGAAGACGCAGTCCGAAGCAGCGGATATCTTCATCAATCTGTACAGGATATTCAAGGAGAAGGACGCCACCCAGATTGAGATCAACCCCCTGGCATTGACCACTGACGGCGCCGTGCTGTGGTATACCAGGTTTAGCATGCTTCCATTGTATGGTTTCTCATCTTTTTTGATGCAGCATGGATGCCAAATTCGGCTTCGACGACAACGCAGAGTTCCGTCAGAAGGATGTTTTCGACTTGAGGGATATTTCACAAGAGGAACCTTCTGAAGTCCGGGCCCAGAAAGCCAATCTCAATTTCATCAAACTTGATGGCTCAGTGGGCTGCTTGGTCAACGGAGCTGGTCTCGCCATGGCCACCATGGACGTTCTGTCACTACACGGCGGTGAGCCTGCCAACTTCTTGGATGTTGGAGGGTACATGCTCTATTGTCATTTCATCAACAATGTGGTGGCTCACCCCTTCAATACAGAGGTGCCACCCCGGAAACAGTCAAGGAGGCATTCGAAATTCTTCTCGAGGACCCCAAAGTCAAGAGCATCTTTATCAACATCTTCGGAGGTACGTTGTACGAGGGTGTATGGGCACATGTACAGTAGCTGATCTTCACTCTCCAAGGTATCATGCGTTGCGACTACATCGCTGAGGGTGTTATCAAGGCCACCAAGGAGCTGAACCTGGAGGTGCCCTTGGTTGTCCGCCTGAAGGGAACGAAGGAACAGGAGGCCAAGGGGTTTGTCACAGCTCTCTACCTCTTTATACCTCACTACTGACTTTGCTTTTAGGATGATTCGGGAATCAGGTTTGAAGATTGAGGCATTTGACAGCCTCGACGAGGCCGCAGCACGCGCCTCCGCGCTTGCCGCGTGGGCTACTTAAACTTAGAACGTGTTGTTCAGGAGTTGTTTATATATCCTAATGATTCGCCTCGTAATGATGCTCAAAAGCGAATATATACGACAACATTATGTACCGTATGAACAGAAGAAGCTATGAAAACAGCAGCAGTGAAGAGGATATTTTACCAAGTAGGTCGCACGAATGACGAGGAGTTGAAACCAGAATGCTGTTGGTGCTGGTGCTGGTGGTTAGACTGTTGTGATATCGGGCCGTTATCTGTCCGCGTCTGTCCTCGACCTGCCGGCACCATGTATCCATGGGTCGGTGGGACGGGGACGGGCACCACAGGCGCATGCATCAGAACTGGGCTCCCATACATTGCAGCATGCCCCATGACAGGGCTCATCATGGACATGTTGCGGTCGCGGTTCCCTGGTACCCCGTTTTGCTGCTGCTGTGGGTTCTGAATGTTGGCCTGCGGCTGATGACCGTACATGGGCGCGCCGGGGGTGTATGGCATCATCTGAGGCGGATACGGCGAACCCATAGGCCTCATAATGTTGGCATGATTTTGGGAATTCGAACCTGCTGGCATCGGCAGCCACATAGGCTGGCCGTAGATTGGTGGGTGGCCGTTGACAGGCATCCTTCCAGGCGCGGGACTGGCTGACAGTATTTGAGGATACATGAGAGGGCTGGGAGAATGGTTCATGACGGGTGACGGGTAATGGTAGCCGGGCCGCATAGTGCTTGCAGGAGGAGGTGGGAGTCCATAGGCGTAAGTCGGAGGCCGAATGGGGGGTGCAGTTGAGGGTGGCGTGCGGTGCGAAGGCGAAGGGTTGGACGAAGACGAGGACGATGGTGGTACTTGTTGGAAGGCTCTTGTAACATCATGCAGGGACATGCGTGACGGCGGAGCAGACACAGATGGCGGCGGTGTTTCTCCATCTTCCGATTTCACTTCCTGTAACGTGAACGGCAGTGATGTCAGGTCGTCCGCAATTCCCTCCAAGGAGTTCACACCGTGAGTTCCTGCTTTATTCGAGGTTTGGGACCAGACTGCTTTGAGATGCTCTGGATCAGGACCTCGTGCCGGCGATTCCTTCAAGGGGATGGAGGTTAAGGATGGCCTCGCCCATGGTGCCGTATGATGTGGAGGTGGTGTAACAGGGACGCGATCCGCCTAGGAATTGGGAGGTTTAATTAGCAAGAAAAACGCTAGAGATTTACGGATCGCTCTCACCGAGTCATCGGAACTCTTGCTATCGGTTTGGCTGAGTACCAACGACGATGCATCCTCTGTGGGAGAGGAATCCTTTATACCGTTGGTCAACATCAACTTGGAACTGCGCGCAGAGTCAAGGGTGGATATCGGGGCGATTGGGGAAGTGACTGTGAGGCTAGGCTGAGGCTTGCCAGATGCTGCTACCTGAGAGGCTTGTCGAGATTCTAGCTCACTGCCAACGATGAAATTGACAGAGGGCTTAGGATCCTCCTCGACAGCATCGACGCGTGAATCGCGATAGAAGGCAACGGCGGACCCTGCAGGCATCTTCAACACTCTGGACCGTGCTGGAGTTCCGTCCGATTTCGTTGGTGTAGATTCTGAGACTGGAATGGAAGTGACACTGGAGCCGCCAGAAGCCATGTTATCAGGAGGTGGGGAACGGCTTGTTGTGGCAAGCCCTGGCTCATTGTTGGAGGCGTCGTCCAAGTCCTGCTTGGCCTGAGCCGGCTTCCGCCACGTCGTCATCCCATCCACGCCGGCTGGTCGACCAAATGCGCCGGCGCCATTTGCCTTTGAAGGAAGAGGATGAGCAGGAAGATTGACTCTGGGTCCTGGTCTGGACCTTGGCAACATGACACGGTACTTCATCGTCGTTCGGAATCCTCCTATGGGCTTGCGAAAAAGGACGTCGTTAACAGAAAGGTCACGCGGTTTCATGCCTTCCACAGGAGGGTCGAAAGACAGGATATCCATGCGCACTTGATACGATGGCTTGGTCGCCAACTGCAGCTGCCTCTTATTTACAGGTTCCAGGGCCTGCGATACCGAGGGAAGTCTGACAACGAATGCGTTCCATGCTGGTTTGGGGGAGCTTGGGCGTTCACAGCAGGTAACGTCGAAAACCTCACGAGGTTCCGCGTCTAAGCTTCGCGGTCTGAGAGCCCACGGAACCCACCGGTCTTTTTGCGAATTCAACTTTCCAAACGGCGAGCCAAGGCCACTTTTCGAAGTGTCCAACTCTGCGGACGGTGCCAAACTGGGCGCCTCCTTGGCTTCTCCTGCCATTCCATCCAAAGCTCCTTTTATTCGGGACATAGCGTCATCCAGTGCGGACATCGCAGCTTCTTTGTAGAAGGACTGATTGTTGCGAGGAGTTCGTGCGGTATTTTGTTGAGTGGATAGGACTACCGTCTGCGCAAGGTCCGTGGAAGTCGGTGATGGCCTGGAAGGAAGAGTTGAAATAGCCTGATCAGACGGGCGAAATGCTTCCGTGCTGGATGTGCTTTGTGGCGACTGTTTCTTCGGTGAAACTTTGGCTTCGGCGTCCCTATGAGGAGGCGCGACCCGTTCACTCGAAACATCCTGTGTTGGCTGCTGTCTCCACGGTTCCTCAGTCGCAGCCGAAGAAACTGGGGGCGACGAGTCGAAGAAGTCACTGGCCACAGGGCGGGATGGATGCGCAGTAGATGAGGATTGCTCTTCGACCTTCTCAGGTTCCGGATCCTCGGGAACACCGAGATATTTGGCCATGTCCTGGAGGTCGACAACTTCAAGATCTTCCTCTGGAACCAAGGACTCCATGTGATCAGGAGGAGGAACAAAGGAAGGAACTGGTAGTCGAGACTGTGGTGTCGGGACAGGGGGTATAGGACTTGCCTTGCTCCTCCAAGACTCCGCTTTGACTGCGAGGGTTGCTGGTGTGGTGGTTGATAGCGTGCCGACAGAAACGAGAGGTGTTTGTCGCCGGGCAATCGGAGGCTGAGTAGAGTCGGATGTGGGCAATCCTTTCAGTGACGGTGGTTTCCGCAAATCCAGCTTCGTTGAAGGTGGGTCGGAAATATCTTTCGCCACCTGGACAGTCTTGACTGCGTCCTCGATGACAGCAATGGCTTCCTCATCCTGTTTTATGTAAATGTTGGAAAATGCGAACCAATGAAGGGTGAATACTCTACGTACCTTGCTTTTGGCGAGCTTCTCTGCCTCCATATTCTCTTGCACATGCGCCTTCTCAGCTTCAGCAGCCTTGATTCGCTCTTCAAGCTCAGCAGCCTTCCGCCGTGCGCGCTCCTGTGCCTTCTCTCGCTCCTCTTCCTCCTGTTGTCGCCTTTGCTTCGCGCGAGCAGCAGCGGTTTGCATGACATCTTTCCGCGCTTCATCCAGCTCTGGGGCACTGAGATTGGGTAGGGGACTTATTGGAACAATTGGGGATAGGGATATACGAGCAGCAGAGGTAGGAGATTGTGAAGGTAGACGCACCGGCCGCGGTGCAGGAGAGTTCGCAGATGGTGGCCCGAATCGAGAATCGCCTGACGTCCTCCGCGGTTGTTGACTTCCAGCACCGGCACTGCCTGGTATCTGCGACAGGTGGGGAGGCAGCTGTCGCCCACCATCCCTTGACGGACCACGCACCGCATGTGCTGGAAGAGGCGGCGGACCCATGTCTGAGCGTCTGCCTCTGTCCTCTCTGTCCCTGCCAGGAAGCGGGAAATCCTTCGGGGTGCGCGGACTGGGTGGCGGCCCATCCCTTCGTAGTTGATCCCGACCCCATGCGCCTGCCGGGCCAGGGCCAAGGCCCCCACTAGAGCTGGTGTTACTAAACCGCCTGAAGGACTGCGGTTCCTGGTTCTTCTGCAATAGTTGGACATTGTGACCATGTGAGGAGAAATCGCGGGCGCTCCGGTGCTCGGTCGGGGATGGCTCTTGCCAGCTGCCTCTCTTTGACGCGTATTGCCCTGATCCGGGGCGATTGCTGTAAGGTTCCAGTCGGTTTGACCGTTCATTGAACAGAACGCGAGAAGCTTCTTGCTGGTCGTGAAGATCTTGAGACGTGGCTGGGGATGTGGGAGGGTAGGAAGGCCCAGAATGGTTCGCTGGGAGTGGGACATCCCGGGATACTGCTGGCGAAGTCCTTGAACGTGGCCAGCTACGATCGAAATCGTCCGCGAATCGCTCCTCCTTGCTCACGGGAATATTTGACAATGCATGTTTCGACGGAAAAATGTCGTCCCTCGCACCATTCAAAGAACTTGGATCCACCGTTGCGAGAGATGAATCTGCTGAGGGCTCGTCCGCCGGCTCGATCTTGTACTGTCGACCATCTCCGAATTCGATCACGCCGTCCAGGAAATTATCGTCGTCTTCTTCCATCTGTAATAATTGCAGGTTGAGATCCAGCAATTTGAGTGCTCGTGAGACGTGTTAAAGACGCACCTCATCCCAATGGTGAGCGTTCGGATCCAAGTGAACCCCCCGGAACGTATCAGCTTCTTCCATCCTTGCCTGTTTGCTCGCAGCGGCAGATTCGGCAGCGTCTCGAGAGTCGTTAAGTTTAGCCGACCGAAGTGACGAGGCGACTACATGCAAACATGAGGCTGGTGTCTAGTGGACATTGCATCTTGTCACATACCTTGCGCAACTTCTGCAGCCGTTGGAAATTCGTTGCGAACGTCAGGCAGTTTAGGCGCCAGCGTTGATTTGACATTACCCCACACCGTTTTATTTGATCCTGCTGGAGCGTTGTCCTTCTGTGACAGCTGAGAGGAAACGATGGCAGCGCGTGGTTGTGGTTGGATCACCTTTCCGGCATGTGGCAGCTGCGGGGCACCTGTGGTAGAGGATGTTGCACCAAGGGAGGTGGTGGCGAGAGGAGGGGAGCCGCCGTTGGGTGTATGTGACCCCGACGCGTTAGGCGGCGCTACAGACGAAGGCCTCGACCATCCTGCACCGCTGGCAGATAATGCTGGGGACGTTGAGGTGAGTTTTGCAGTGACCAAGCGCGAATGGGAGGCAGCAGATGGAGCCTGTGGCCGCGCTACTGCTCAAGACGTCAGCTTAACATCCACAGCTCATTCAGTAGTACGTATTTATTGCTCACAAGACGATCCTCCGGCTTTGACAGCAGGCTGGGATATAGGAGACGACGCGGATGCAGACGAGTTCTTCTCGAGGAACTTCTTGTTGATATTTACTGCACTGAAGCGCTTGGGCTGGGCTGTCGTGGAATGAGTCGAGCCAGACCCCAGTTGTACGAGCGACGGCCGGGTGGTAGCAGGCTTCATTTCGGTTGAAACTGCAGACGTACTAGTCCCAGCCGCGACAATCTTGTCAGCGTCGTCTGCACCCTTCGCTCCCCCCACCTCCTCCCCTCCGCCGCTCAAAATCTCCGTGGCCAGCCCGTGCCCCTCCTTTGCAGTCGTTTGTGGTGACACAGTAGAATCCTTGTCAATAGTAGCCATAGACGCGTCGCGGGACGCCTGTCTGAGTTTTTCGTCTTCCCGTGGATAGACTTGTAAGAAGATAGAAATAGCAAATAAAGGCATCTGCGCTTCAGATACGTGCTCGGTGATTTGGCAATATGAGCTTACCTGGGGATCGACACCGCCAGTTCTAGGGAGGGAGAGGAACACAAGTTTCTCCTCAACCTGTGGCCAAACCGTTGCATGTGGCCGCCAGTTACCGGCCGAATCCCGATTTGGTCGCCGGCCGGCCCTTCTGCTCTCCTCCCTCAGAGTGTCAAATTTACATTCGTGTCCGCTCAACAAAACACATAGTACAATGTTCCCTCATGAGAAGACCTCACATCTCAGCCAGCTCGACCTCCCGCCGGTTGAGATCCTCGATCTCAGCGTCCAGTGCAACATTAGCCATCTCAATCTGTAGTACACTCGAGATAAGCTCTGTCCACCGAGTCTCCAGCGACGTGAGTTGCTTCCCAAGACGATCCTGAATAGTAGCATTCGGTGAGATTGAGGCCGCCGAAACATCCGTCCACGCCGCACCTGGTAGTTTTTACGGTCTCGGTTCACCTCGACGGTAAGGTTTTTGAGATCATCCAATGCCTTTTCAGTCTGTTTGGCCGTCTCCTCAAGGAGGTAATTATGTATTCGCCACGCATTGGGTCCATAGTTTTGCATTAGCGTCAAATTAGTTTGTCTGCGGAATGATCTCTGTCGGTAAGTGAAACGCGAAGTGTGGAAACGACAGACCGGATTCTTTGGTGTTCAAGCTGAGCCCGTGCATTCTGGAGAGCCGCCTGCCACTCTTCGTCTGTTCCGGGGCTGGATGTTGGCGGGGGAAGGGAATATCGTAGAGTATCCAGCGGAGGGAAAGGGTGGTGTGATTCAACTCGCTCGAGTTCAGCGCGCAGCAGTGAGTTCTTCTATAGGGAGCACAGGAAGCATTAGCATCTGCACAAGTACGCGAGGCCTGAGTCATGCTCACGAACAGCAAATAGCTGAAACGGTGGCGGAACGCGTGGATGAAGGGTGCTCGGCGGTTTGGGCTGGCGCGCTAATTCGCGGTCGACTTTTGCCTTGAGCTCTGGGTATTTCTGGAGGTCATCGTCGTAGTACGGTAGCGAGTCAAAGATATCTGGGTGTTGAGGAGATTCAGCCATGGTCGTTGGATTGAAAGATATGGAGCGTGCGTGACGGCGTCGAGCAGCACGCGGCAACTTCCGAAGTCCCGTCAACTAGTCCGTCGTCGTCCTTTTCACCGCCCAAAACATCGAGCATGGCATTTCGCATTGGGGTGCGGGCAAGCCAGCTCCTCCGGACTGTCGCTGTCCGTCAGACTGTGACCTCTGCTGCTGCTGCTAGCAGGCGTATACACTCCTCTCCCGTGTTCAAGGGTAAATAATTTGCTATCATTCTATCACCCCTCACCAGCTCACCTTTGCTGGCTATTACAGCGTCTGCTTCACCCTTCGTCGAGGCCACGTCCCCCAACCCCACCGTCTCACTGTACGCAGAGACAACTGAGTCTCTCCATACATACGGGTCCTACCTCCTCCAGTCGCTTCCCAAGTTCATCCAGCAGTTCTCCGTTGTGAAGGATGAATTGACGCTCTACACGGCGCCCTCTGGCGTCATTCCCGTCCTCACCTTTTTGCGTGACCACTCGCAGTGCCAGTTCAAGGCCCTCATGGATATCAGTGGTGTCGACTTCCCCGAGCGCGAGAAGCGCTTCGAGATTGTTTACCACCTCCTCAGCATCCAGCACCAGGGGAGAATTCGGGTGAAAACCTATGCCGGAGAGGCTGATCATGTGCCTAGCGCATGTCAGATATTCCGCGGCGCTGACTGGTATGTCAGGAATTCTTGCTCAGGGCAACCCAGCCTGATATGGTCAACGCAGGTATGAGCGGGAGGCATGGGATCTTTTCGGAATCTTTTTCAGCGGACACCCAGACCTGTATGTTCCCCAGCTATCTTCCACTCTGAACCCATCCCTGACTCGTTTTTCTGTAGCCGCCGGATATTGACAGATTACGGTGCGTCAATCGTCAATTTGCGGATACCGTTTTGCTCACAACATTTTGCTCACCGCCTTGCAGGATTCGAGGGACACCCCTTGCGCAAAGACTTCCCGTTGACCGTACGTCACCGAACAAAAGTGCTATACCGACATCTAATTATTTTGGCAGGGATACACCGAACTTCGATACGACGAGGAGCGGAAACGTGTCGTCTACGAACCCTTGCAATTGACGCAAGCATTCCGGTGTGTTCCCTCCTCCCTTCAATACTCTCCCTTTCTGACGTACTTTCCGCTGCAGTAACTTTGAGTCCCTCTCGCCCTGGGAGCAAGTCGGTGACGGTACCGTCCCTCGCAGACCAGACAACCTCAAGCCTCTTCCCCCGCCCAAGCCCGAGGAGCCCAAAAAATAATTGAGGCCTGTTGCATCCCACCATGTACATAGAGCGGATGGAGACGGAGGGTATAAATATATCTCATCATTGTCATAGCCAGTCGCATCGTGAACACGGACGTCAACGTCAGAAGCAGGTCGATCATACAAATAGTCACGACTCCTCCGTTTTATCCTCCTTCTGCTGTGCCTCTGCGCTCCCAGTATCCTTGGCTATCTCGCTCTCGGTGTTCGCTGATTTACCGCCCCAGCCCATCCTTGCGACCAGGTACTCCTGCCCGATAACTTCGACGCCGACTCTGAGCGCCTCGGCAACCAGGTCCTCCACCCACTCAAACTCATCCCAGACGTCCAGCCACTTTCCAGGGACTGCTTGGGTGATCGTGGTGTGCGTCAATTGGTGCTCGGGATCGGACAAGTACAGCAGGAATTGGAGGTGCCGCTTCTGAGGTGCCTCTGCGTCTCCGGATTGGGGGCTGCGGACGTCGTAAGAAGTGAAGTAGGGCTGCACGCGCAGGTAGACGTGGGAGTAGGTCCTGGGCAGTTGTGTGCTTGAAGGCTTGGGTGACGTGCTTTTCTCGTTGTTCTTGATGAGTTCGTCGATGTCCGCCTGGAAGATGTGGTGAGCATATGAGATCATAATCGCGCAAAAACGTGAACATACCTGCGCAAGCTTATAGGCAGCTTCGTATCCGTCAACCGCGTTGAAGTTTCTTTCGGTACCAGTGCCCTTGGGACGCGACTCGTCGGCACTGTTAACAACGAGGTCACCACCTTCGACTTGTTCCATAACCTGAAAGCACGTGTGAGCTGCCTGCTAAACATTCAAATAGGGGGAAACCAACGCGAGAGAAGGCACGGTAGACCAAAGATTTGACACCGTCGTAGCCTTGCATCTCATGGCTCACCCAGATTTGAATGACTTCATGCTCAGATATGGGAGGAGCGACGACATTCAAGATATCAGTTAGGGTAGACAATCCAACACGCTTGAAGTCTTGACCTGGTGACACCCAGAATCAGCAATTCCTTTCGCATGAAAGCATATTCACGTACCGAATTTTTCAAGTTGCGCTGACTTGGCATATTCCATGACGCCCTCTCCCCACTTCCGCGCCTGCTCGTTCTTGGGTAGAGCTTTCACCTGCTCGTCCACGACCGTCTTGGCTTGTTGAATAGCAGCCGAAGCCGTCGACCAGACCGAGCCCCATCCCCAGCCCCCTTGAGCAGCTCCAGCCTCTGCCTTCGCCTTCTCATTCACCGAAGCCACCCTCGATAGTGACGATGTCGACGATGACGCAGGAGGCGATACCGATCCTCCGCCCAGCCTCACTCTCTCCGTACTCTTACGCAGAGTCGGCGTCCCTGAGCGCGAGGCAGGTCGCTCGGGGCGTTCAAGATGGGTAGATGGACGAGTGTGCTCCGCGCTCTTCTGTGTAATCTCGTCGAGAAAAGCCAAGACCTCTGCTTCGCCCTCGGCATTGCCAGTTTGGCTTATAGTGCTGCCCTTGGCGGTGAGGTTGGATGAGCTGGCTTCGGGTGGGGTGAAGGAGTCGAGGTCGTCGAGGAATTGGAGAGCCTCTTCTTGCTTGGACTTTGCTTTGGAGGTCATGGTTGGAATGGAAGGCCTTGTGATTGACCTGACATTTCCAATCTAGCAATCATGTGGCACGGATGCAATCTGGGTCTAGCGGGACTTATATCACGTCTTCCATGGATATCCAATCCGTATTGTATGTGTGCTAATATCGAGCAAGCCACCCTCTGTGGAGGAAGGAGAGACGTTTTCCAGATGCCGCAAGTTCAACATACAGGGACGTTACAGGTCCCCGCCTGTGCGTACTTATCACCTGCTTCAACGCCCATAGTTTGCCGATTTGGACAGGAAGACCGATCGTTTTTTTGTAAATAGTGTAGTCGAATTTTTGAGGGGGAATTGAAAGCGTCAGTGCAGATTCCTGTACCAGCATCGTGCAGAAGGTGCTTGGTAGTGGTGGGGAGAGCGGTGCAAGCGGGGAGATGACGGCAGCTCCGGGTACCCGCTTACATGTGATTGCACTGTTCCTCCTTATCCTTAACACTGACAGTTAACCTGGTCCAGCGTCTCTGTACAGACCCAGCCATGGACGCCATCCAACAGATTTTAACCAACCCTGCCTATCATGACTACCTGGCTATCCTCAAGGGTGCTAGGAACGGCTTCGTCTACGGCGTCAAGGTCAGATTTCCCCATGCTCTGGTCATGTCGGTGCTGTTTGGGCGTGGAGAGTGAGTTCAATTCTTGGGTAATCTTCTTATACACTGACTGACGCTTGTTGCTAGCTGGCAGGCGCGTCTGCGCGTCATTTACCGCGCAACAAAACAACACGCTCTCAACCTGGCCAAGTTTGTCACATTGTACAAGACGTTCCTGTTGATCCAGAAGAAGGCAAATGGTGGCAAGGAACGGAGCAGCGACACCTTCCTCGCCGGTCTCCTTGGGGGTTACATTGTGTTCGGAGATCGCAATGCTGTCAACGAACAAGTGCGTATCTTGCTTCTGCGATTGAAGCGCTCATCGAACTTGTAACAGATTGTACTCTACGTTGTGTCACGCGTCGTTGCGTCTTTCATACCGCGAGCAGGCAGTCCCTATTCCACATCCCCACAATCCATATCGGCCGGTTCCCCTGTAAAACCTCTCCCCCCTGACTCCCGATACTTCACCGCCTTCGCTGCGCTCTCATGGGGCGCTGTCATGTGGCTATTCCGACATCGTGGCGAGTCCATCCAACCCGGCATGTTCAACTCCATGAAATACCTCTACCGCGACTCGGAAACTTGGAGCGACCTCAGAACATTATTCTGGCATAATACATGATACAATGGACTCCGCTGGTTCCCCCGACGTCTCCGCTTGCCATGGTAGAATTTCGCGGGCTCTGCAATATTAGCTTTCGTCTGGGAGCTGGTCAACCCTCTTTATAGTCTTCCGACTCTTATACTGGTTGTGGGGGATGAATCAGATTTGCTTTGCGACGCGGCACGAAATTAGACCTACTGCGAGCATCTGTACCGCGGCGGTGCAGGCCCTTTTACATTCTTTGCAAGATTTCGGCAAGCTTTCTTCTATTGCTTCCATCTCACCAGAGATGTCGGTTGCTGCGAATGGTGAGGTCAGGCTAGCAAAACTACGGCAAATGTGGCGAGTACTTGTTTCGATCATGGACGCCAGCGCAGCACGCCTTTCCTCCCAAAGCGACGTCGTTTCTCTTCGATGAGACGCGCATACTCCATACCCTAGTCCGATGTTCATCACATGGCTGGATTAAGGTGTGGGGCCCTGCTCACCGTGCGGGAAAATATCTTCACCCAAAACAAGGTTTCGAAGCGCCTGGACGCGTAAACCCTGCAGTCGGACCAGCTTATGGTAAGCAGACACACTCGGAATGACCGATACTTCGGCCGTGGTATACGACGCCAGTGGCATCAAGTATTGGCTCGCTTGAGACGCGACATAGTCTAGCCTATGGGCCGTCGCGAACCCATAGACAGGGAGCGGAAAGGCCGGTGCATGTGCGAGTAGATGTGCATTCAGCGTCTGCGTTATCGAATCGGACAGTGCGTACTTGTCCACCAGGCCATAGAGTAGTGAGAGAAGGAGCGGCAGTGGGATCACGGTGGCGGTTTCATACGTCCTCTTAGGCAATTTGTGATTCAACATTGCGTGCTCTGCCTCCTGTACCCGGAAAACAGGAGGCGCAGGTGGATAGTGCAGCAGTCGGAGGAGCGCGATAAGGACGGCGGACGTCTCATGGAGGTCTACCGTCTGTTTCTCCTCCACCGACGCGTGGTCAGACGATCCTGTTGCCTCAAATGAGAACATGTCTCCTATAAAGGCTCAGGCATACATCTTGATAATGTTTTCAGCGTATACGTACGGAAGACCTCACTGTTCTGCATCAAGGCGCGCTGCACTTCGAAGCTACTGCCATCGGGTACGGATCGGACCACAAAGTCCGGATTTTCGCATTTGAACGAGGTCCATGATGTTGCATGCGACATCGAGCGGGGGACTGAGGATGAAGGGATAGTCAAATGGCTATACTCTTCTAGTACGTACATAATTAAATAGGCGTCATGTGTGCTGCGGGGGAGAGGTCGACGTGGCTGTCAGGTTACTCACTGTGGAGTGCACACACGCATTACACCTGTGCTGCGCTCAGACTGAAAAAGCACAACGTCACGGTGGAGATGAAGATCATAACATACGTCTCCGTCCATCCAGAGTACATCAAAGATCCCTAGCTACATCGTGGGCAACGGCTACATGGTGATCAAGCAGGAGGAAATGTGGAAGGAGAGAGCCGGCGGAAGTGAGAGCGGAGGCAACACCAGGATAAGAGGAAGGGAGAAAAAAAATAAGACATAGTGGTATCATCAAAAGAGGTTAAAGGAAGGAATCTAAAAAGCCGACTGATCCCAGAAAGAGTTCCCCTACACGACAATACACTGGCCCCGCTTCTTCTTCGGCTGATGTGGTTTCACAGGACCTGGGACGCCCGGTTCTATATTTCTCGTCTGTCGTAACGCCCGAACGAGATTCATGAAGAGGCGTTCAACGTTCTGTGCTGTTTTCGCCGAGGTTTCGATGAATTCGCAACCAAATTGGCGTGCGAGTGCGGCGCCCTCGTCCTTCGACACCTCGCGTTCATACGTCTTGTCGCATTTATTGCCGACGAGCATGAAAATGGGGTCCCCTCTTTTAACTCGCCGCATAGACTGGCGGAATGTTTCGAGGCGATCGAATGTTGATCTTGAGGCAATCGAATACACAAGGATGAAGCCTTGTCCTTCTCTGCATGCGATATCGGTAAGCAGGGCGGAGGTTAATTGGGCTACAAAGGCACTCACCGGACCCACTGGTCACGCAGCGTGGCGTACTCCTCTGGAAAGTACGGCAATTAGAGCACCAGACGATTCATACCAGGCACACACATACCCTGACCGGCAGTATCAATAACCTCCACAAAACACATACGATCGTCAACAACCAACTGTTTACGGTAAGCGTCTTCTATCGTTGGATCATACGTCTGCGGCAGTGTACTCAGAATGTGCAATCTAGGGCCTGCTCTGTGATGGTAAGACTCACCTCTGTCGAGGTTGTTGGGAAAGGCCAGGCGAGTGAGACGTGTTGGCCACGAAGACGTAAGGCTAGAACTTACCAACGAAACAATTTAGGGTAAACTTGACGGGGGTCATTCGTCTGGACTGGATGGATGAGGACGACATAGACTTGCCTGCACAGCTAATGCGGTTTTCCCCACACCACCATCACCAAGAACTGCTACCCTCCAGTTGTCCATTTCTGCAGCGGTAACATGAGCTGATGAGCCCGTCGAGGATAAGAAGAGCAAAGTACCTCAGAAAGGTCACAGCGAGGGCAAAGGAAGGAATCGAAGTGGGAAAGGGGAGTCGAATGGGTAGAAGCAAGAAGAGTCGATGGATAGGAGGTGAAACGGAAGCTGAGCAAGGACGATGGGAAGGAAACAATCAGGGATTCAAGCAGTCGTCGTCGTGTTCGTGGAGAGGTCGTAAATAAAGGCGCGGTTGGGTT
Organism: Asterophora lycoperdoides; assembly: GCA_018850815.1. Taxonomy (NCBI): domain Eukaryota; kingdom Fungi; phylum Basidiomycota; class Agaricomycetes; order Agaricales; family Lyophyllaceae; genus Asterophora; species Asterophora lycoperdoides. The sequence continues at coordinate 19,580 of JABCKJ010000317.1, forward strand.
AATGGGTGTTTGGCACTGGCGGGCCAGTCTTGCTTTCACTCTTGCTTCCTGCGTTTCTGCCCTTTTCTACCTTTCCCAATATGGCATCACCAACCGTTTTTCCCCGTTTCGCACTATTCGTCCGGATCTCCTGTCTGCACAACGCATCCCCCATTCAACAGTCAAGGTAAAACTGTATCGCGGGCATCGCCGCCATCTTTTGCGATGGCGAGCTTGAGCAATTCTTACCCTCAGTTGTCCAAGCGCTTTCTTCAAGTTGCCCACCCCTCGTATCCTGCCTCGTTCACCTCGGGCTCTCCCGCCAAGGCTCACCCGGTTAGCGTGGTTGGGACGCTGTGTCGACCTTTATGTGCGGATGACCGTAGGCTCGGAGGCTTTAGATCACCTTACTCTCAGAGCCTCAGGGCGTGGGTGGCAGCACTTGATAATGATTGAGCTCTGACATCCCAGGCCCAAAACACACCGTCCTGACCTCTCACGATCCCTTTTATTTTCCCTTGACGGCGGATCCGGACACATGTATTTGGCAGGACTGACCAGGATACTTAATACGGTTCCGAGTGGCTCAATTAAGCCACGATGCTGGGACCTGAGGAGGTCCGAAAATTCTGATGAAGCACAAGTTCACGAACTTTATCGTCCAAGCTCTCCGAAGCGTTGCAGATTCGGTCACACTTGATCACTTGCAAGGAGGCACTTGTAACTTGTAAGACGGAGTCAGATGCAATCACTGCGCGATGAGGGCCTGTCCTGCAACCCGGCGATGTTACTCAGGGAACGAAAAAGCGCAAACTCTGCCTCAGTGCCTGACGCCAACCGAGGGATTACTAACCGACACGCTCCCGGAGATCGACGCTCTCCTCGACCACCACCATGGAAACAACCTGGATGACTTGGGACCCATAATACCTCAAGAACAAGAACGGTGATACGGCCACTCGTTGTCTACTTTTTTCGACTGGAATTCTCCCGGATTGTGGCTTCTTGACCCACGTGCTGCCGCTACTTTATTCCCGCTGACGCCATCTACTTGGGCTGCGTAATATATGATGGACATCGCCTGATCAGAAATCTACAGTACGACTGAGGTCACATCTCTTTGTCTCGCTCCACCTCAACTCCACGGTCTCCACCCTTGACTCTTGAGCGTTGTGATTCCAATTTCCTGGGAAACTAGGCGATGGTCATCCTTCAAGTTAACTATTTCGTCTCTGTGGGGCTGTCTCTCCCAGACTTTCAGCCTCCCAACTTGTGAGCGTTTCTGTCGCTGACGCCCGCGTATTTCAGGCACATGCAACGCTATGAATTATGGCGGGGACCCCGGCTCACCTCAACCAAACTAGTCGGTCCTTCTGGAAGGGATTTATCTATGAATAGATGGATGCACGGCACTGCCGCACATCTTTAGGCTTGATTTCTCTCAAGGGTCGCTTGGACGTATGTAAGTAACATGATAATCTCAGATCCGCATAAATCGAAGAGACCTAGCTGTGCTCTTGAAACGTCTAGGCGATGCCTTGAGCTATGTAGGACATGAACCGTTGCTCACAGATTTTACCGGGACTATTCATGTTGTCGATACATGGTTAATACATCTACAGAGTGTTATGTTGTAAGGCCTCCGCCGGAGATTCATTTTTTGTATTTCCAGCCATCCATTATCGTCCGAACTTCCACTACATAAATACTTATTTAAGGTGCGCACTTGGTACGTTTGCCTCATTTCCACTATTTACAGTAAGGAGGAGATAATAGGAGATAAGGTACCTGATGACCAAGGTCGCCAAACAACCGCGATTCCTGCAAAGCCCTCTCCACTGCGCGGTTCAACGCCTCTAAATACATACGGGTTTGTTACGCCGAAAAATAAATGCTGGTAATCCGTTAATTCCTCTACACAGACTAAGAATGTAAGCGTCTTACCCCTCGACGCTGACAGATTCACGATTTCATGAGTCGAGGGCGCGCGCCGCGCTACATAGCCTTACATAAATCTCCGGTGTGACCTTTAGAAGTGTGTAAGCTATATTTGGTCAGCCCGGAAGGTTAGGTTGGGTAAGAAGGAACTTGTACTACTTACATGTGTAGGTCATATTCTTCCAAAAATCGCTTGGATCGCCCAAGGCACGTTCGATATATGTATGTTCTACGGTCGGTGCTCGGTGCGGTCCTAGAGGATGTCACAATGCTGGAGGACTCAACGAATAACTGGCATTATCGTGTCTACAAACTACAAGCCCTAAGGTCAAAAAAGTCTGAGGGTGATAAGTGGCGGCGTAGAAATTACGGCGCAAGGCGTGGATAGACAGACGGGGCGGGGGCGGAGATTAGATAAAAACATGGTGGTGGTACTGCGTGTGGCTACTGTAACATTGATTTTGCAAAGTGGTAAAAAGGGCGATAAATAGGCCAGGAGGTGTGGCATGCGCGTGCGTCTAGTCGAAGGGGTATTATGTGGTGGGGCCGTCGTGGGCGTCATAGGATCCATCACTCCTGTCTGCTGAACTCCGCTTGCGTGAGGTCAAGCACGAACATGCACTTCTGGTTTTGAGGGGGCTCAATGAGCTTCACGGGTGGCTTCTTCCCTTGTGTGGGGTTGAGCGCATGTGAGATGGTCGGGAAGGGTCTCAGAGCGCGGGAGGAGGGAAATGAAGCGTTGCGACGAGGGATAATTCGCGGCACGGCACTGCGTCCTGTGCGCGAGGATTCGGCGAGGGGCGACGAGATGACGGGGCGCGAGATGGTCATTGTGGCTAGAGATGGAATTAGCAGGATGAAAGACAGTAGAGGCAACCGGACCTACCCATGGCTACAACTGGACGCGTCGGGAATGAAAACGGTTGCGGTGGGGAGCTGTGGGGAGTGTAGCTGGTGGATGCGGGGAAAGCACACTGTGCCGCAGCGGATGACAGGCGCAGGATTTATATGAAGCTTCGGGTTGGGGTCGACTGCTGGAACACTTCGCTTGGGGAACATTTATCTGACCTTTGGGGATGTGATGTCGGCACATCCAAACATGACCAAGCCCAGCCGACAAATTTAGACCCCGCCTGCCAGTTTGCGACCCGTCGGTCGCGGCGCGGCACACCTACCTATCAATGCTAAATTATCATTTTTGGGGGCCTCGCTCTCACGTATGTAAAACATCGAGTAAACCTCGGGTACACGACACAGGTTATGCAACCGAACCAAGGGTTAACAGACAACTACTTAGTTGTGAGGGGAAGGGCAAGCCAATGTACAAGAAAACGTCGATGCTATGTAGAATGGGTGGCGATGCGATATGAAAGGCGTGGGGTGCTGAGCAAGTTATTGGTGTATCATTATATTGGGATCCGAAACCAAGAGTTGGTGTGAAAGGAAAGGAGATGATGGGATGGTGAACGGAATCGCGGGCCCAAGAATCGGAGGGCGAGTTCTCGGCTGTGCTGATCAGCGACAGTAAAACTCGAGGAGTTGGGACAGGCTACCGTGCGGCGTGGCTGGGGAAGGCTGAATGGCGTGGAACGTGGTATCGACCTATTGATGGCGAAATCTTTCACCATCCTGTGCAGTCACGCCAGTCCTCGTTCCTTCGTCCATGACAGAACTACATGGTGAGGCTTTAGCGATATAGACAAATGCGATAAAACGGCCTGCCGGTGAGTTGTTGACTTCACCGAATTGACCTTGGCACCTAGTTGGGAACTGTGACGTAGAACGCGCCGTCGCGCAGCCGGCGGCTATTTGACATCCACGAGTAGATGGCGTTCGAGGATGTACTTGCCCTCCTTATACTTTTGAGTTGCTTCGTAGGCTTTGTCCTAGATTCCAACAATATTAGATCTCAGTAGCTCGACATGTATGGATCGATATACATATTTCCAGCCGAGGGTAGTGCCACATTTGCAGCAATAGATATCTCTAACGGTGTGGTTCCCCGTTGTCATGGGGCGATCGTTGGGCTCCCCCTCGATAACGTTGACACTATGAATAGATGAAGACGTGTGAGCAATATGTAGCGGAACTCGAAAGGATTGGATGACTTACACTCCGTCAAAGAGGTATGCTCTTCCATGTTGTCCGTTGAAGGCCTGGAAAGGGGCAAATTAGCCGCCTGGAGGACATGAGAACGACCGGCAACATACTCTCGACATCATGGAATGGATGGTGGCGAGATGGGTCTTGCAAGTGGAGCACCCATAGATCCGTTCACCTGAGAGATAACGACGATAGCTCATGCCCATGGTGATAGTGGCGCCTGTATGAGTGAGGAGTGAGTACGAGTAAGTGGGCCTAATAGATAGCAGCTGAATGAAGGCTAGGGCGGTGAGAGGGACGGAGAGCTGATATATTGCTGCAGTCGTGTGAAGAGTGGTTAAATACAAAGGTGGTGTTAAATAAGATGCGGATGCTGCATGACCCAGTGACTGCGTTGTTCCGCCCGTCACAGGCTACCATTTTCGTCGACCTTTCCTTGCTCGCTCCACGTTGTCTCGCTCGCCATCCCATGCATATACCATGAAATCTGATGTGAAACGAGGACAGCCCAGCGTTCCAATACGAATAACTAACTTCGAGAACTTTCCTCAGCCTGTAGGGCCGAAATCGCGAACTAATGACGCACTAATGCCGGTCCCTATCATCGATCTCCTTCAGGTCCTCAGGGTGTTTGACAATGACAAAATCTTCTCTCACCTCAGCCCAGTCTTGTTATTATTACATATGTACATGTTTGATATCTTGGCGGACGCATGTGCCACGCTGTGATTCGGGCCGGCCCCTTCGTTCCGGAGTTCCAGCAAGTCTTAAGTATCCGAATCGCTCCCTCGCTTCCTCTTTCGCAACTTGCGATACCTTGACCCTTGAGCTTGAATGGTGCAGGATGGGATCTCGAGTGGCTTCTTCATATCTCAAAAAAAACACTGTAAATTGCAGTCCAATCGCCGAAATCGTAGCCTCAGTCTGGTTAATTGGACCATGTTAGTGTCTTGCACCATTTGATATCCCAGTGAAATCTCTTGAAATCAGTGTTCGGTTCTACCCGGGTAGAGGGATAGAGGGTAGAAGGGTAATCTGTGGCATCCAGATTAACCCTCTCTACCCAGGGTAGAGGGGGTAGAGTG
>JABCKJ010000318.1:0-24675 GCA_018850815.1 Asterophora lycoperdoides
TAAGCAAAGGAAAAGCGAAATGAAAAGTAAATGTAAAGTAAATGTAAAGTAAAGCATAAATAATATATAGTACAAGATGTTCCATAACACTGAGGAGACGGTTGGTGATGTGGTAACAGCGCCAAATGCATAAGACTCACCTGAGGAGACGGTTGGTGATGTGGTAAGAACTCAAGAGAAGAGTTTTAGCCCTGCCAGCCATCTCCTTGACAGATTTGACACCTATGTGATGCTTGGTCAGTGGCCTTGGATTTTCATTGGACTTGTTTAACACTTCTGTTAAACTTGTTAAGTTCATCATCTTTTTAACATTTACTGAAACAAAAATGTGATATTGTTTCTAAAAGAACATAGAAGAAAACAAAGAGAATTTTGGAGGAAAACATGCTTCAGAAATACAAAGCATGTTTGTCAGAAAACATGAGGGAACTGCCTCCTACACTCATGTGAAAAGTAAATATTTCTCACAAGAAAACTGTAGGAAACAGTTATCATATTTCAAAAATGTATACAATGTAATCCTCTAAGTGTTTTCAAAAAAAACACTCATGAGAAAGTAAGTAACAGAATTCGCATGAGTCTTTCATAGAAAAACATTCGTGCCTGCCTTCACTGAAACTGCACTGGAATCTGTTGGTAAAGCTGACTGCACTTCAAAGCCCATGACTACAACTGGTTTCAAGCTCTGCAGCTTTATCCCACTCCTCCAGAGAACAATAAGTCACCGCAAGGTTTTTCATTGCTTGAAGTGTATCAGGGTGGTCTGAGCCTAGGGTCTGAGTTTTTTTCTCAAGGACCTTGATTTCAAGCTCTGCCACTTCATTCCACTTTTCCAGAGTGCAATAAGTCACAGCAAGATTTTCCATTGCTACAAGTGTATTAGGGTGGTCTGGGCCTAGAGTCTGAGTTCTTCTTTCAAGGATCTTGATTTCAAGCTCTGCTGCTTCATTACACCTTTCCAGAGTGCAATAAGTCACAGCAAGATGTGCCATTGCTACAAGTGTTTGAGGATGGTCTGGGCCTAGAGTCTGAGTTCTTTTTTCAAGGACCTTGGTTTGAAGCTCTGCAGCCTCATTCCACCTTTCCAGATAGCAATAAGTTGCAGCAAGGTTTGCCATTGCTTCAAGTGTATGAGAATGGTCTGAGCCTAGTGTCAGAGTTTTTTTTTCAAGGACCTTGGCTTCAAGCTCTGCAGCCTCATTCCACTTTTCCAGAGAGCGATAAGTCACAGCAAGGTGTGTCATCGCTAGCAGTATATCAGGATGGTCTGGCTCCACAGTGCAAGTCCGAGTTCTTGTGTCAAGGACCTGCATTTGAAGCTTTTCAGCCTGATGCCACTCATTAGCCAGGTAGAAAAGTTTTCCACATTGTTCAATGATTTGTTCTGAAGTGTCATCATCATATTTTTGATGCCTTAGATGTGGTATCAAAGCCATGATTTCTTGATAATGTTTATGCTGTGATTGTATTCCTTGACTAGTGCAAAACAGAATTTGTTGTCCACAGGAAGTTATTTGTTTCTTTACTGGCTCTGTTTCTCTGTCATATCCCCACCCATGAACAAGAGGGTGAATACTAAAATCAGTGGAGCTTACTTTGTGCACTAGTGAGAATGATGCTAGCATCTCAACTGTATTCTCAAAAAGTCTGTCATCCCAGTGATTGTCTGTATTTTTAAATTGAGTCAAAAACCTTGTAGCTTCCTCCACTGAATCATTATTACACTTGTGAAGATTTTGAAATGCATTTTGAAAAATGCTCATGGAAATGTTGATGGGATGCAAAGTGCTGCAGACTCTTAACAGATCTTTAGCTCTAGTATCCAACTGTGCATGGCTAATTTCCCAGGTGCCATAAACAGGCTGATCATAGGACCCATCAGTTTGGCCAGCAAGCTTGGAAAGATATCTTTGACGATTCTTCCTATACTTTCCAAGGTAGCTATGGAACTCCAGAGAATTTTTTAAAATATAGGCCCCTGCTTGAACAATAGCCAAAGCAAAATATCCCAGCTCTTCCACAAGCTTTTCAGCTGTAGTATCTACTTTTTTGATACCACTGGACTTGCATAGCAGCTGTACAGCATCATCTGGAGACAGTTCTCCAATATAACAGTTATTGTCAGGAGCATGTGTTATGCATTCCTGGTTTCTAGTGGTGATAATGATGTTTCCATGGAAACTGAATGGGAAGTTTTTTCCCAAATCCACTGTGGGGTCATCAGCATTGTCATAGACAAGCAACCACTCAGATGTTTGGTACATCAGCCATTCACGGCCACTCTCTTTGGTGCCATTCTGAATAGCTGCCTTCTTGGCCAGATTTGTAAAGAATAGATCAATACCAGCCTGAGTAGTTGAATCAATCCAATAGATGTCAGAAAATCTAAACTTTTCTATAAGCCAAAAACTTGCAAGTGAAGCACTAGAATTCTTACCGATCTTTGCATGTCTGTATAAATTTCAATGTGGTCTGTGTCTTTCCAGCACCACCTAGACCATGAAGAACAAATCTACGCTGCTGCATCATAGCTATAGACGATGTGTTTGCATCAAAGCATGCCTCCATTTGAGAGAGAACTTCCTTGCGGCCAGTAAAGATATGAGTTGCAGCAGGTATTGCTGGAAAGTCCACACCAGCAGAAACATGTACCAGATTAGCAGATGGTCCATCTATTGAACTGGATCAGTATGTGGGTATCTTTGCTATCGATACATCTGACTTACTCAGATCTCCAACAGAAATACGTTGAGGACAGTGGCGCAAATTCTCTACAAGTTTAGCAACCTCCTGACTAACTTTTACGCGTTGAATATATTCAACTGTGTGTGTTTTAATCTCAGAATGCTTTTTCCAGTCATCAAGAGCTATTTTCTGAAGACCCTGCGCTACACTGAGGCGGAAGTACACATCAGACCGTTGTTTGAAACGTCTATCCAAATCCTCAGTAGTTTGTTCACAGTTAGTAGATATCTTGTGCAAAACATCTCCTAGGTCTGCGAAAAAGATCTGCTTCAGAGTACTAGAAGGAGTCCAGGCAATAGTTCCAGAGTGCCCAGTACCAATGCTAACCAGACAAGCAACGTGCTTTCCATGCCCAAATATGAGCTCTGCTTCTCTTAGGACATCCAGAGTAGGATTATTCTTCCCAAGACGTGCTCCAAGAAATGTCTCCTTCAGATTATTCTCACCAATCTCAATTGACTTAAAAAATTCAGGTGCAGCAGTGGTCGCACGGGCAGCCTCCCAGATTGTGCAGTTGAAAGTCTGGTTCTCAGTTACCTCGTAGGATCTGAAGATGCGAGGCTGCGCCAAGTTGGCGGCAGGGACAGTACTCACAAAGCTGTAAATGATGTAAGAATCGGTCTGGGGAAAAGCTGAGAGTCTGCGTACCTCAGGCATCCAGATGTGTCCTTTAAATCTCTCATTAAGGAGTCCACAGAGTAGCCAGCATTCTCAATGAGTGTCTTCATGGCAGCCTCAAACACAGTCGCCCTGTAAACGTTGGTCTTGCGGCCCAATTTCTTCTTGGCAAAGACGCGCTTGGTGAGGCCAACATACTCGTTAATCGCGGTGTCGATGGGCATCTTGAGCCGGCCCAGCATCAGCGCAATCAGTCTGACATTGAGAATGAGCAGGTAAGATGAAATAAGTCCCCTGGACACGCACCCTCCAGTCCCGACGCCACCGATGAGATCAAAATAATCGCACGGGAGAGGAAGCTGTTTGGATTTCTCGAGATGCTGGATCCGAGCCATGATTTCCTTGAGAATAACGAGTTCGGAGAGGCCACGTATCCCGCCGTCATCTGGAGTAGAAACATCGGATATTGAGCGACGGCGAGCGAAATGATTAGAGAAAGACGCACCGAGCGACAAGAGTCGCAGTCCTCGTTGTTCTTTGTCGACGGCAGTGGTCTGCATGATTCGTAGTGCTGTAGAGGTCGCTGTCGTGCTCGATGGTTAACGATAAGAAGCGATGAGGGGTGGCAGTGCCAGAATCGTGAGTGTGCCTCCTCCCTCCCTCCATCCCTCAACTGCCTCCGCCCACCAGGTCTTGGCTTTCTCTGTCGAACTCGCGCCCTAGTATTAGTAAAGCAGGCGGACGGACCATTAATTGGTCGAATGGCTGCTGCTACGATGGTATGTTTTCAGCTTTTTGGCCCCGAACGGTGAACTATCTCATGTGCAACTGTCGATAGTGTACTGATTTGTACTTTCACAGTGACTCCATCCCACTGCGCCCTCGCGTACAATTGCACCCGGGCCGGCAAGCAAGCTCGTTTTTTCTGTGCGGAATCCCAGCTGTTCCGCGCAGACGACCTTCGTCAGACATCATGTCGCGTCTCCGTCTATCCGCAACGCTCAACCATGGTGTCTAACGCCGGCTACGGCGACCAACTGCAGCCTCCTCCACTCAATTCAACCTTGGTAAGTAACCCTCAGTCAACGTCAGCATGGTCCCCACACCCAATACTGATCGATCGATATTCCAGACGCCTGTGCCCTAGTCCGCCTGCAAGCAGACCATAAATATCGCCACCACTGTGCTCGGTCGCTCTTAGAGCTCTTCGAACAAGCGGACAGGGATACCTGCGAGCCGGAGGTGAAGTCAATGCAGAAGGCACTGTGGAAGGGTGGAGGGAGGGAGGGCGATTGGGTGTGAGGGTGACTACCGTACGTTCTTTTCCCTAATCCCTTGTACCTCTAGACACAATTTCTGCGTCAGAATGGACGTACTAATAGTACGCGTAATGGTTGACAGTCAAGATTATGCGACGATAGGGCCTCGAATCTGCCTCGATTATCAAACAGCCCTCGCCTGCGCGAGCTCCCTCTGAGGCTTCCCCCCTCGTCCAGTCTATCCCGCCACCAACACTGCACGCCTACGCACTTGCCGCCATCCTCGATCCTGACAGCTGACACCCTCGCTACCTCGCTCGTGACCCTACGACGTTTCCACTGCGTATGCTAGCTGCCTCGTCGCTAGTAACGCCGCGGGTGAGCCTCTCGAGCGCGTATCCGGCCTACCGTTGTAATCAGGTGCCTGCATTATGCGGTGCGCACGATCCCTCTTTTCTGCGCGAAGGAAGGGCCCTGATCGAAGAACGGTGACTGGCTTCCAGACGAAGTCGGTGATGCTGTATACAAGGACTTCGTTGGGAGAGGATTGTGATGCATGGACAGGGCTGTGAGTCTGTCCAACTTACGGCTGAGTTTCGGTTGTTTAGGATGCATGGAGCTTGGTGAGTTAGAGGTGAGCATGAGTGGCAAGTTGAGAGGATCATTGCCGGGTCCTGACTGACGCGTCCTTAGTGTTGTAGGTTTACCGTGTATCTTGTCCACCCCTCGCTGTAGAGTCTACGCCTGTGTTGTCTCCTAGGCAGGATGTCGAGATCCAGAGAGCTCGAATTCACGCCTCGTGAGTTAGGTCCTTGCCTTTCGTTTTACTTTGTTCTTAAGCTACGAAGAGTCATTTCGTTTTTGTGGGTTAATTCATCCATTCGTTCGTTCAAGTATCGTTCATTTGCTTCAACATTCATTCAATCCCTTCCATTTTGTTCATTATGTGCTGCCCCTGCGAGCTGGCAACCCAGTGTTGCAGCCTAAACGACTCCTCCCATTCCTCATTCCACACAGAAACTCTACACCTTCATCCTTCTCTGCTTCTTCTTTGTGTATTCCGTGATACTAGCAAGGCCCATTGGTGATTCATCGCATTCTCTATCAGCCGAGCGACGTGACGGGAATGTATCCATGCAATACACCGCTCGTTCTGTCTTTCTTTAGGTCGCCTGTTTTCGTTCATTCATTTGTTGGTTCGTTCACTTGTCCGTCCGTCCGCCGGCACTCTCTTGCCTTCCCCCCATCGTTCACTCATCCTCTCCTTCAGTAATCCACTAACCAGCACCAATCGCAGCCACAGACGCAGCGCAAAAGTTAACAGTATCCCTCTTCTCCGACATCAATTGTACGCATAACAGTGACACCAGTCCGCACCCTTCCGCCCCATCACCTCAACGCTCATCCCACGCCTCAACGCTCAGCGCTCATCCCGCTCAACTCCTCCTCGCTCCCCTCCGACTCTCTAGACAGGACTCTCACGCACTCACCCCTACTCCTCTCCCTCCCCGCGCCGCACCAGGTGGCCAGCCAGCCCGTCCTGTCGTTGGTGTCATACGATGCGCATCACCACCTCCCCGCGTCGGGCTCGAGCTGCGGCGGACTCATAATGGTGTTCGACACCAGGCGTTCTAGTTCCACTTCCCTTTCTCCGTCTGCTGTGCTGCGGAACTTGTAACGTCCTTCTCGCGGCGGCGCACCGGGTGCGTTTCTACCAAAAGCATAGAAGCGATGGAGCCTCGCGGCGGCAAGGACCGACGGGTGGGGGAGTCTGTTGTGATACTTGTCGGTTTTGAGGGCGCATCGTGGTGGTGCTGCTGGGGTTAGGATTGGGGGAATGATGGGGTGGTTAGGTGGTGGAGGGTTTCAGGCAGAGGGGGGAAGAGGGGTTCCAAGATCGGCACAGACGGGAGGTTTGTACAGCCCATGTCCATCTCTCAAGAATCTAATCCTCATACTACTTGCAGCGTCTCTTTGGCCATCGACGCCATGGGCTCCGCATCAAACCTACATGCTTTCATGAGCGTCACAGAGCAGGGACTCGCCGCCCACGGGGGAACAAGGATGTCCAAGTTATTTTTCGCGGTGGGACAAAGGGCCCCGACTGCGCCACCGAGTTTGTCAGGGATGCTATGAAGACCATCGAGAAGAAGAGGGAGTGGGCGAGCCTCATGATCGACTGCAGCCGTACGTTCACTTCACTCCACTCTCACCTCACATTAATCTCGGCACATTCTCGCGTTAGACGGAAACTCGAGCAAGAATCGACCAAGTTATGTATTCCCGCTCACGTTAAACTTGCACGCTGGAGGTGATTGCGAATCCGAAAGCAAATAAAAGCCAGAGCACGTGTATAGTTGCGCATGACAATGACAGTGACTATACACCGAAGACGACTGTAGTGGGAACTTCTGCGTGTCCCTCGGCCCAGGCGCAAAGCAAAACCCCATCCTGACCCCAAAGCAAACGAAATGCTTGCACTGCCGCGATGTCCCCTGGATGTCCCTCGTCTCGGCAAACTAACTGTTGCCCAAGGTGTGGAAATGGGGAGGTGGAGGTTGTTGCTGAGCGATGTACATGGGCCCTAGCCAGATGGCGCCTTAAGAGCGTTCGGGTGGGGCAGGAGGAGCATTGTGAAGGATTGTCCCTGGGCGGGCTACTGACCTGGCTGAAGACCTCGCAGCTCGTTAAGGGAGGGACGGAGGTGAGATGGCGCTGGAGCAGACGATGTGGATGACGATGTCGGTGGTGGAGTGGGGAGAGTGTTGTTGGAATTTGCTGTTGGTGGCAGAGGGGAGACTGCTGTCGCGGGAACATAGACCTAGAGGCCAGCGGAGGAAGAGATTCAGCTACTTTCCTCCGTTGTCCTCGTCCTCATCATCTGCAGCTGGATTCAGGCGGAGTAGTTGGCGTTGCTGGCTTCGCCGTCTGTGTCCTGCACCGGCCCTCCAGCCAGCCTGCAGCGGGGACGACGTCGTACGCCATGACCTCGGGAGGGCAGGGCTGGTTTGCGGGTGCTTCGGGACGCGCATGTTGGGTAAGTGAAAAGGTAAAAGACCCTCAGCGCAGTATAATTGGCTAAGAATATATCAGGATGTAGGTAGGTAGCAAGTATTCTATCGAGTCCATTTTTCAGGAGAAATGAAGGGAGAGAAGAAACTTCAAATTCTAAGAAAGAAAGAAAACAGTTCTTTCATCGGCCACGCAGAGTCGCGTTATCGTGCACGGACCGAATCGTAACATAACTTCCAACCTGTACTGGTTAATACGAATCGGATTCCAACAATTTAGACACCCTGAGGATCATCGAATCGATTAGTGGTGTGTAATGTGCCCATGAAGAAAGAAAGACGTACGCAAAGGTCCACAGGTTATATGGGTTGTTGTAGGTCTCCTTGGTATACGGGAATCGGTCTACCCAGAATTAAAGAGGGCCGTATTGATGAAATGTGGGAGGAAATGACTTACAGCGCGGCAATTCGGAAAGATATGCTGTTAATGGATCCGGGCGTCAATAAATTTATTGAGGAAAGGCAGTATATGGACAGAATTCACCTATCGGTGTATTCTCGTCCAAATAGCTCCAAGCTGCAAGGAGGTATTGTTCAGTTTCAACGCTAGGCGATGATGTAGACGACAACTGACCCGTTCTCCAGTTATGACTGATTGGTCGCCAAAACAGGTGAGAAATCACTTTCCACTCTAATCCTTGAGCTTACTTACCGGAAGTTCCCTGATACAAGTCTATTTGATGACGCTCCGGATCAGCAAATGGCAAGTCGCAAAATATCAAAGCACTCACAGATCAGGCGGCGCCAAAGGGTCCTTGACAGGCCAAACTGAGCATCAGTAAATTGCTCGTCGACAGTAACCGGGCTCTCACGTTCTTCAAGCCGGCAGTCTTGATTGAAGTGTCCAGATCTGTCCACTCCAAGACCTGATTTCCAGCCATGCCTAGATGTTAGGATAATAATCAGCCGCCCATTCACTGTCCCGAAATCACGCCCCTTACCTTTGAACTGCATCTGTAACCCAGGTTTGCCACCAAATACCGCGATACTGGTATTGTGTCTCTCATTCATCAACGTGCTGAACATGGCGCACGTAGACGCGCAGTTTCCATTACTGACTGTGTGTGCCAAGAGGCGGTGGGTTAGACATGGATATAGAGAGGTATTACACGGTCACTCACCAATAGCCACCTTCCTAGGGGACGGACATGGCGATTCAATGGAATGAAAGCGGTAAAGAGGGTGGCAGCTTACTTTAAATCAAAAGGTGGAGTTTTCGGAATAGGCTGCGAGAAAAACTCCGGGCAAGTGTCCTGATGGTTCGCATCCATCAGCATTTATGTATGGGTGTGCCAAGAAGACATACAAGGAAGCGCTGAGATGTGGGATCCTGACGCCCATTGACCGTGAATGGTACTGAGGGCGTAATGTAATTGAACGAATTGTTTAACGTAGTCCCGTTCAGGAATGCGTCTGTGGGGCTGGATTAGTTAGATCGCATCGACTCAGAGAAGCAGAGGACAGACGGTTGCTGCTCAGGTAATAGTCAAAGGTGTAGTTAACGCCAAGTTTGATGTTGGCGGCGACGATCTTCTGGGCGAGGGGGTTCGCACGCACGGACGAGACAAAGCCACTGTGAAGTTGAAAACTGAGAGGGCTCGACTAGGGTGAAGGATGCCTGGGACGTACGGGTATCCGAAGTCAGAGCCGGCAAGATATTGGTGCAGGAATTGACCGAGGCATACAAGTCCTCCTAGAGATCAACACCATTAGAAGGCTCACGTTGAAGAAATGAAAGTACTTGCCTGGGTTGTTGGTCAAGTCGATGAGAAGCTGAGTCACGTTCGCAGCTTTGAATGCATTGAAGGCGGACGCCGCATCAGCCTGCCATTGGTCGAAGTTACCGCCAAAGGATCCCACAAACAGCTGCGATGAACCTGAGATGAGATTCAAACACAGGCAAGTAAAATGAATGGGCACTTACAACCCCCGTTTTTTTGTCCGAAAGAATGAACGCCTTGATGACACCCTCGCTTCCATTGACAGGTGGAAGGCTGGGAACATACCGCGGGGGCAAAGCAATGCCACTTGCTTGCGTTGTGTCGATGATCTCGGCGCGAGGATGCCGGGGAGAACCACCAGAACCGGCCGCCGTTGACGCCTTGAGGTCGACGCCGTTCGTTTCATTATTGGCCGCACAATTCAGGGCCCAACTGGGTATGGTGCATGTCAGCGACATCTTCGGATTAGAAAGGAAAAAGAGACGTACAAGGACTTTGAGTCTGTAAAGCCATCTGCCCCCACGTAATTTGCCAAATACGGCACTTCGACTGTCTCCGCCTTGGTCGAGTTGACAACGACCAGCTTGAAGGTCAGCGAATTCTGCGTAACGTCCGTCGGGCCCGCGAGGTCGCCGAGCCTCTGGGAAAATGCGTTGTCCAAGATGCTGTAGCTCGTAAACACAGAATTGACACGGACGCCATGGTCGAGGAAGTTGCCAGAGACATTTTTTGCGATCCCGTCGACGTAGACGTAGGGGTCCTGGCCCTCGATCTCGAGGACTTGGGCTCCCTGAAGGCGCTTCCAGTCGAATTTGATAGAGTCGAAGTATGAGGTATAATTTGTGCCGAGCTGGGAGATGAACTCGACGGAGTCGAATGCAATGTAGACGCCTTCGACACCGTTCTCTTCGATGGTGATCACTGGTGCAGGAAGAATATTTTGGAACGCGATGTAGCAGTTGGGGTACCAACCTGTAACGAAATCAACTCCAATTATTCCACTGGGTCGAAAAGCGGAGAGGGGAGACCTACGTGTATGTCCATCGTTCAACTGGGTAACGAAGTCGTATAGCGCTTTGTTGAAGTCGTAATCAGTCTATCATAGAATTAGTCCTTCATCCGCACAGTGAGCAGGAGGGCTCGACGTGCCTCGTATTTTGTCGAGTTGATCGTCGCAAGAGTTGCTCGAATGTCCACCGTCGACTCCTGAAAAGGCGGCGGCGAGTTCAAGTAGTAATCTTCGAATGTGAAAAAGTCGAAGACGCGAGCGGCAGTTGTCAGGACGTTTTGCCGCAAAGTCTCGTTGAACGGGAAGGCCTTGTAACAAGCAAGAGCGTCAGCCGGAGGAACGAATGCCTGTCCTGCTATCTTGGCACAGGGATCAGCAGTGGAGGGAGCAGCGGCAACAAGACCGCATGAACTAGCGACTAAAATCGCAGCGAACTGGGCAAGGCGGGGAACCATGGCGTGTTCCTTCGTGGTTTGTACCGTGCTCAAGGCGCCGCCTTTTAAGGGGCGAAATTTGGAGTCGCTAACAGGGCACATACATATTTCATTTTTCCTCACATCCACATGGTCGTGTCTGCGCTGACCGGCGTTGAAATATTCCATGGAGTGCGCAGAGACGGACGTCGCGAGGAAAGAGGCCCATTTAGATAAGATCACTTTCGAATATACGCGTCGGACGTCCTTGTTAATTGCGTGTTCCTGGGGTTGTCCCTGGTACCGTTTAGGATGCTGGGACTTCGCAGAAGATGTGCGGCGCATCCTTCAGTGAAAACCTTGGAGTCGACGTACTTAGCATGCTGAAAAGTGGGCACCCCATCTAGAAGATGATAACATCTGGGACACATGCCAGTCCGCTCTCAGCAATCGACCCAGACGTTCGCAGCCAATTCTGTCCTCATTTTGAGACCGCCGCAGCTTCAGTGAGAATCATGGATAAATTTGGAGTCGACGTACTTAGAATACTTATGACACAACATACATAGCGTTATAGAGATTCGGGAACTAGATTGGAATGACTCAGAAAACGTACCGAAGGGAGGTGTCCTAGAGTTTGCTTGATCAAAGTATGGTAAGCATGGTTGGGGAACAAAATACACGCACGCTGGAATATGGTGACCCCTTCTGGCTGTACCTCGAGTACAAAATTACTACACAAAATCAACCTGTTTTAGCACGTCGTGTCATGGGATCAGTTTAGCATTTTCTTTAAACCTCTCATATGGAATTCGGCTAGATCATCGTATGGGCTCGTCTGCGTCGCTTAGCTTTTCGCGAGAATTGTCGAAAAAACCCAATAATCTCTATCATCAGCCCTTGTAACTTTGAGTTGTAATGCAGAAATAGGTCTCGCATAAGATCCGAGGAGTTCCTGATAAGATTGCTTGGGATTGCTGGCTGCGAATCGATTCATGACTGAACTCACCTAAAGCTGTTATGAAAGCCTGCATTGGGTCAGTGAGGTTGAGGTATAGTCCGACGACTCACATAGCTCATGGTACCGACAGCGACCCAGGGTCCGGGTGTCAGCACTGCTCTCGTCATCCTTGTATCCTGAACAGGAGATCTGGAACGGGTTTTCTGAGCAGCAAGAAAAACGGATTTCTCACAAAAATCGCACCACGTCGGCCGACGCCGCCAGCTGCTTAACACAGATGAAGAACACTGCCTCAGAAGAAAAAATCGATACCGTCACGTTCGCGGCCCGCGGGTGAGGTGAATCCGGATAGTTTGCCGGTAAACGAAGAGCATAGATTCGGGTCGTCTATGACTATTTGACGCCCCAGTGCGTGCTCGGAGCCTCGAGTCCATTCCTGAGAGCGAGTTATCCATGACAGCGATCCAACGAGAAAGTGCGCGTCTGGCGTCCGAGTTGGTCACTGTTGGTGGCACTTTAACTTGGCAACTGTGGCTTCCTCGTTCGTGGTCTTGTGGGATGTTTCGTGAGATTATCGTGCCGCAACCGGGAGCTTCAGGCGGCTGACCTGGCACCAGGCAAAGTGGCCGTGAACATTACTGTTTGCCAATGCCGGGCCCCCCTGGATGAATGACGGTAAATTAAAATTTTGATCGGCCAGCGCTCACGTGTGGCCGGGTCAAGCCACGCGTCGCGTGCATTCCAGACTCCAGTCCACAATTTTCCAGTCCACACTTGGCAACGAAAATCATCGAGGCATGACAGGGAATCATTTGTATAGTCCAAGGAGGAATTCTATGTCTTAACAAGGCCATTCCAGATCTCCTCTCGCACACCTCGAAGATATGCCTGCATCCGCTCCCGGTACTGTCTACTCGTTTTCCGCCTCAGGGACAATCCTGATCCAATGAGTCAATCAGCTGTTTACACTGCGCAAGCACATCTGGCATCGCGTGGAGTCCAAACCAACCGTCCTCGATCAGTTCCGCACAGCTGCTGTCGCGGGAAGATCATGCAACGGCGGACAAGCCAGCGGAGGAAGAGATTTGGCGCCTTTCCTCAGCATTTCCTTCGAACGATTTGCCACAATGAGTGGGGCAAGCCTAACCTTCAACACCAAGTCCGGCTCAGGCTCAGGCGACGACGCAATGGATGGTTCGACATTGTCCGGCTCGTTCCCTCCAGTGCTCTCTCCCATCACTGTCGAATCCATTGAAATATCCGCACCCGCAGCCCCGACGGTTCGTCGAGGCGAACGACACGTCCTGCCCAATCACAATCTCATCCTCGTCATCTTCTGCCGCAATCCTCCTCTCCTTCGCATCTGCACTCCCGTTTGCGCCCTCGTTCTCCTCCATGCTATAATTCCTTTCCAGCTCGAACCTCTGACGGATCGCGCTCGCCATACCACTTTCCTGTGAAGGGAAATTGGTTGCACTGGCCGGTACGGTAGGTGGTGCTGACTCTTCTGTGTTTTTGGTGAGAGCGCCGCCATCACGGCGTACTGTGCTGATTGAGCTGTAGGTGAGAACGGCGCTCCCCAGGACGCTGTCTGCTTTGGTCGTACTGAGGTCGAGAGGGGCGGGCCATCGTGCATCGGGATTGAGCAGAGACGGTGGATGGCTGGTGGATGTAGTAAAGGAGCCGTCGGGACGGGGAGATGGTTGCGGTACGCGGACGCCTGTCGCAGCTGCCAGCGCGGCCGCCACGCCACTTACCAATGGGCTGAACCCAGCAGTGGCATTCGAAACGACCTCGAACGGTGCCTTACCTGCGGGGGCTGCACGGACCGCTGCAGTGGCGATTTCATGAGCGACGGGCATTGCGAATTCACACTCGGTCTCGAGCTTCCGGATCGTCCACAAACGGCGGGGGTCACTCTCCTCCTGATCCTCCTCCCAGCCCTGAGCCAGCGCCACCCACCATAGAGAATATAGATGAGATGGACATGCGCTTGGAAGCACCGGAGAAGCTGGTGCGGATGCTCGCAACGGAGTACCTCAGGGAGTACCGGTAGTCATCGGAGTTCCGAGGCGGGCTGCACTCAAATACCAACGCTGGCCCTGGCGCAGTGGCGCCGACACTCGAGCGTGCCGATAACGCCAAGTGAGTGACTGGAGCATGGCGGCGGGCCCCGGCAGACAATTTGACACCGCTGTAGACGAGCGACTGGACATGTGGGAGAGGGTCGTTAAAAGAGATCGGGGACGCGCCCTTGGCTCCGCATTGTCCTCAGCTTGAGGACCGCGAGATGGGTGTGGACGATGTCTGGTTCGATGTATTGTCCTCCACCTGGAAGTGAATGGCAAAGGCGCCGCGGCGGAGGTTGGTGAGCTGGAGGGAAGATCCAGTTTGCAAGATCCAGTTTGCAAGATCCAGTCGGATCTTCCCTCTGTCGGTCGAGAACGCAGAGGCCACTTTGCGACGAAAATCATCGAGGCATGTCAGGGAACCGTATATAAAGTCTCTAGTAGAAAAACGCATACAACGAGAATGCCGTAACAAGGCCGTTCCAAATCTCCTTCCGCACATCTCGAAGATACGCCTGCATCCGCTCCCGGTACTGTCTACCCGTGTCCCGCCTCAGGGCCTCCGACTCCTCGTCCTGGGACTCCTGATCCAACGCGTCAATCAGTTGCTTGCACTGTGCAAGCACATCTGGCATCGCGTGAGGTCCAACAAGCTTTGCGACCCCCACCGTCCGCCACCAGTTCTGCATAGCGCGCTTTTCCTCTTCTGACGCCCCTTTGTCGCCGTTCGCTCTCTCCAAGAAATTCGTAACAGCGATATTCGCAGCGAACTGCCGCAGGTCGTCCAGCCCGTGCAGGAGACACAGCAGGGCCTGGTGCCGGAGCAACGACCGCTTCGCCGTCCGTAGCCCCGGCACGTCCCAGTAGTTGCCGCCACTGAACGTCGGGTCCTCGGGGTCTGCATATGGCGGCAGCCGCGACAGGTGGTAAAACGCAGCTGGCAGGTATTCGGGGACGTGCTGCACGGCCTTCTCGCTGAGCGCGAACTGATATGCGAAGCGGATGACACTGGCGGGTTCGGGCAACTGCTCGTCCAGCGCTTCCGGATCGTCATCGTGCAGTTGGAGCTGGAGCTGCGAAATGTGTTTCTCGTTGGCGTCCCAGCCTTCGAGTGTGGAGGGCCAGTCGCGGGTGATGTATGGGATAAGTTTGGCGTGCATGGGCGCCTGCGCGACGCTGTATTTGTTGGCGAGATCCAACGTGAGCGAGATGAGGCTTATGGTGTTGCGCGCGAGCTTTGGTATGTAGGGGTCCAAGCTATAAACAATACGATTTGACGCTTCAGTCATTCTCTGCGGCGCTTGTGCACGCACTCGTGGTCGTAGAGCAGGTGGAGAAACAGCGTGAACGGTTCCTCGTCGTCCTGCATTTCGATTCCGGGTATCTCTCCATGCGGGCTCGTAGAGTGGGCAATCGAGAACAGGTCTTGGAAGACTTCTGATTTGTCGCTCAGGACGGCTTTGTGCACCCTATATTTCCGGCTGGGGAGAATGAGGTCCACGTCGCCGTCGATAAAGTCCAGACTGGCAGCAGAAGACGAGGACATGGGGGTAAGGTGCTGCTGAGGTAGGCGCAGTGGTTTCTGAGGAATAAGTAGGGAGAAACGAGGTCAAGGTATAGGTAGAGCCCGAGATAGCTTATGATGCGAGTCCCAGAAACCCAGAAACATCGAACTATAGGCTACAGTACATGTCTGGTTAGCAACAGGTCAGCGACGGTCTTAGGTGAGTTACACACCAACAACAAGAAGTTTCAGCGATCGTTGCTGGCCTGAGGATCGACACGGGGCTGTTCACCAATTGACGACAAAGTTGAAAGTTGAAGTTGATCATCTTGATCTTGGAGCTGCCAGTGTTGCGGTGATTGTGGCTGTGTTTCTTCATCGAACCCTCATCTCATCTTTGCGGTTGGTGTACATCACCGCCGAAGGTATATATATGTTGAAACCGATGACCAACCATAAATATCTCATCGCGACGAAACTGATCTGGACTTGTTGCCCCACAGTAATGATTGGAAATTGTTCGTTCTCTTGACTCTCCAGCGCCCAGCGCCACATGATCACTGTCAACTTGGCTTATGATTTAACTCAGGTGCTGTCAAAAGCACGTAGACGGTAGGCCCCCTACTATCCTAGGGCAACGGACGGACTGGGCTATCCACTGGTAGGTACGATTGATCCCGAGTCTGTACCGCGCTTGACCCTTCCAAAGCTTGCAATGAGTCAAGTTTGGAACTCTTTTATACGTGCGCGCAGGTCATTGCGTTGAGCTTCCTCGTATCCTTCCGTTAATTCTTTGCGGGATGCGTGATTTCCTCTCGAAGTTCCCGCCAGGCCCCAGCCAGTGCCGTCGAAAAGGTCAACTGTGCGCCGCGTTTGCCTCACACGGGATCGCCTGTGCCACGCATGAAGATCGCTACGAGTAGACAATATTGTTATATAATAAACCTTTTGCCCTTGAATGAATGACGCAAGGTAACTTCGATCCAACAGGAAGAGGTTCTTGTTGGTGCAAATGCGTGGATAGATCATAGTGTGAGACTATTAGCTATAAGTCTAACACTCCTTCCTCCTTACTAGTAAGCAGGCAATCAGAGAATGATTGCATAAAAAAACAGGCGTAGGTACAGTGAAGATCATGAAACATGAGGATTGATAGTCGTTGCAGGGTTCGTGCACGGTGCGGGGACGTAATGAAATGAGGAATGAAGAACCACGAAAGGTATGCCCACGTATGCTATGTTGCGGCGTAAATGCGTTAACAGCGTCCGATTCTTCCAAGAGGAATTACTTGAACAAGGCAAAAAGCGCACTGATCAACCTCGCGATGGCAGCCACAAAGCCAGTCTTCTTGGGCTCAGCGCCTTTCGTGAGGGTGGCGATAGAGTCCGGCGCGGCGTCGCTAGCCTTCGCAGTGGAGACCTCGCTGGAGCTCGAGCTGGCGGAGGGCTTGGAAAATCCATCGGCATTGGCATCCCTCGCGGGCTTTTGAGCGAGCGGCTGCTCGTGGTTGTCTTTGAACCACTGATCAAGGGGGATAGACAGACATACGTCAGGGAAAGGGGGAAGCCTCGGAAGAACATAGTGGACGCCCACCTGGATGAGGAACTTGGCAGAGGCCTTGGGGTACCGCTTCTGCGTCTCGTAGTCGACATATGTCACGCCAAACCGCGTCAAGTAGCCATCAGCCCTGTGGACCGTCACGCGCATCAGCGTCAGTCGGCACATGACACGGGCCGGCGGGTACAGTACCATTCAAAATTGTCCAGGAAACCTGTAATGCAATCGTAATTCGCTTCGAGGGACAGAGGAAACAAGACGGCGCACGCACTCCATGGGAAATACGAGCGAACAACCACCCCGTCCTCGTTGACGGCAGCGAGGAGCGCGGCGGTAGCTCCTCGGAAGTAATTGACGCGATCTGTATCGATGAGAGCTTGGTAGATCGGCAAGTCATTCTCGCCTTTGACGGCAAAGCCGTTCTCGGTCACGCTGTGGGCGAGAAAGAGCCGGCGTCAGCATCAGGGCTACGGCTCGGTGACTCGGTGTCAAGGCAGTGGGGGGCGACGATGTGCGACGGTGCGAAAATGCGAGTGATGGGAGAAACGAAACGCACAAAATGGGTGTCTTGTATTTCTGAAGAGGGGATGTTAGCGCTTGGAGGGTGACGCGAGAGGGGGGCACTGACTTTCCACAAGTAGTTCAGGAGCTGGACGCATGATGGAGTTAACTTGCACACTCGGGGAAGAAGGCTGAGGACGTACGTGTCGCAAACCATCGGGGTCTACGCATCTGCGTCAAGACAACTCCAGCGAATATGAAACACTACTCACAGTCCTGCAACCATGCGCAGTGGGCTGGGGACCGCACACAAAACGGAGGTTAGTTAGGGCAGGCAGGCAAGGGAGAATAACGTACCCTGCGTGCCCAGCTGCGTTCCATCGGGCCGGGTAAACGTATAGTCGACGTTGCCCTGGAACTCGTCGTCGCCACCAGCGCCTTCACAATCACGCAAGTCTTAGTTAGCGACACCGGGGTGACGAAGATGAACTGTGAGCTCGCAACGCACGCGCCAGATTCGTGGTGTACGTATTCATGCCGTAGAAATCCGAGGACCCCGTGACGACGCTCCACTCGGCGGAGGTGAACTGTGGGAGGCGGTCTTGGAGCACCTCGCCCATATACGGGGGGTAGTGGCCGAGGTAAATGGGGTCCTGTGAGGATGTTAGCACGGCGCAGGATGGGCGGTGGTGAATGGGAGTAGAGCGTACCGCGAACCACCCGATAGTAAAATCAAGCGCGCGTTGCGCGGCTTCTACATCTGTACATACGAAGGACGAAACATCAGCACTTGTGATATCCCAAGTGAAACGCGCAGACGCAACTCGCAGGACTGTCGTCATACGGGATCTGCCAGTCACCGTTGAGGGTGATCCCGATCTGCCCTCCCTGGGCCGCCTTGAACTGCTCGCGGTAGAGCTGGACTGCGTGTGCGTGTGCGAGGATGAGGGAATGGCCGACACTGGGAAACACAAAATATTGTTAATAAGCTCGACTCATGAGGCCCGCAAAGACCACGCGTAGGCGACCCACATCCACGGCTCCGTAGCGGAATCGCCCTCCGCGCTCCGCGCCCGGTCACTCGAGCGGCCAGGTGCGAAGACGCCGCGGCCGTACCCGAGGATGGCGACGCACCACGGCTCGTTGATGGTGAGCCAGTGCCGGACGCGGTCGCCAAAGGCTTCAAAGCACACCTGGGACAACGAGGAAGTGTCAGATTCCAACGTTGGAATTACAACGAACGCGCACCTTGGCGTAATTCGTGTAGTCCTTGACGATCTCGTCCTTGTTTAGCCAACCTCCGTAGCGGTCGTGCAGTGCCTGGGGGAGGTCCCAGTGGTATAACGTCTGCAACGGGGATGCCCGTGAGGCTGAGAAGGCACTCAGAGATCTTCAACTCGCACACGCACCACAAACGGTGTAATCCCCCTCGCCAGCAGCCCATCAATGAGCTCATTATACCACCGCACTCCTTTCTCATTGACCGGGTCGTCCCTTCCACCATTGGGGATGATTCGACTCCAGGAGATAGAGAAGCGGTAGGCCTTGACGCCGTACTGCTCGAGGAGGTCCAAGTCGGCGTGGAGCAGGCGGTACGAGTCGGTGGCGACGTCGCCGTTGCGGCCGTCGAGGGTCTTGCCAGGCGTGCGAGAGAAGCCGTCCCAGATGGAGGGTCCACGTCCGTCAGTGGAGGTTGAACCTTCGATTTGGAAGGCGGCTAGGGAGGAGTGAGTACGTACACGGAAGGAAATGAATATGGAAATGTGGGGCAGAGACGACGACTCACCCGTCGCGAACCCCCACAGAAAGTCGGCGGGCAGTTTACGCTTGGGGTCGGCCGTGACTGTAGGCATGGTGCAAGGCGACATCGCTTGTTCATCTTCACGCTTGCTCTTATATAGCAGCAGCACGCGAACGCAAAATGGGGCACCGTGACAATTACCCCGAGATCACTAGGTCGCGTGTATATCCAATTCCCCGCACGCGGCCCGCCCACCCGAGGATTCTCCGTACCTTAAAAACGGGTAAGGAAATCGAGATATCGACTGGCGGCGAGGATTCTGACAATGGGCTCTCGGGCAGGGTAGACGCAAGGTGGACGTGCCGGTTCGGTCTGCGGTCTGTGGGTGTGCGTCTGACTGCACAAGGTAACCTATGTACGTGATCGTTTAGTCCTTTTCGATGCGTTTCAAGCCCTTGGAGCGGAAGGGAGCTACGAGTGCATGAACTGAGTACAATGACTGTGATTGCTGGCGGCTGTGAGCCTATGTTGCCCAGCAAAGTCACGACGATCACCAAAGGGTTGTGGTGGTCTAGTACCCCAGACGTGAACTTGTGAGCATATTTATTTATTACCGTGACTGAGACACAGCTTACATTGACCGATCCTTCAATGGACCTCACTTAATTTATACTGCATCTTGAGATCCGAGTCGTAGCAAATCGAAGGCCAAGAAAGTGATGTCTGTGAGATGCCAGAAACAATATGAGCGTTGTATACCAGCAATTACCTTTCTGTGAGCAGCAGACCCATTTGTTTCAAAGGACAACTGAGGTTCCAGGGGAAAGGCATACTAAAGAGGTTGAAAATACGTCGTAGTAAGTATGCAAGTTCAAAGTTGTATGGACATATGTACTTACTACTATAATAGTATTTTCAAAATTCAAAGTTGATTGAAATTGCTTGATCCGGGACGTCGGAGTCGCGTCAGGACTAGCACGATGCCACGTTTCAATTGCTTGCGCTAGCACCCTCGCTCAACATATATACTAATAGGAGCATGGAACCTCAGTTCCCTAACCTCATTTCATGCGTAAGGTCGCACCTGGTTGCACACAGTCCTACAGATGCACATGGAGCATATGACAGTCACGGTGGTTCAGAGAATCCGAGGCATTTCCACAATGCAACGATTCCTCCTCGGCTTGCTGCCTTTTCTCTTCGCAGGTCTTCTCTTTGAGCTGCATTGAGACCATGTGCCTACGCACTGTATGGGCCACCATCAGGAATGGGAGTGCGGTGTAGAAGGCGTCCCATCTACCGATGTATTCCCCGGCAGATCCGCCCTTCTCACGTTGAAGGAGCGTGAGGTCAACGCCCTTCGTTGGCGTCAAAAAACCTTCTGCACGCCGATTATACAGGTCATTGCCTTGTGTCCTTTTGCGAGCCCGGAAACGCGTTCCCGTCGAGGCGCAGCAGGCGCCCACACATCACACGCTCAGCCTCGTGCGTTACAGATATCGTGTCCTCATTGTAGCCATAGGGACAATAGTGCGACACACATAAAAGGTGCTGTGATGCACTACATCTAATTTTCAGAACCAACTCAGCTTTCTTACTCATGTTTAGTCGCAAGTCCACTCGTCGAAGCAAAAAAGACAATGGAGGCAGTACCAACGTCAACGGCTCCCCTGCACTGTCCGACTCGCCCACGGATCGTACCCTCTTCGACACTAGCTACGCTCGTCGGTGTAAGGAGCTCATGGATCTAAACAAAGACCTCGCAGCTCTTGGGTAAGGGTCGACTTTGACACTTTGACTGTAGGCTCGCTCGGTATCTCATGTTTCCGCAGAGCTGGGAGCTTCCTTGACCTTCCTCGACTTGCCGTGATTGGTTCGCAATCTGGTGCGATTTGACTGGCTTTTGTGATTTATATCGATCATGACACACACTTGCATTGCAGCTGGGAAGAGTTCCCTCGTGGAAGCCGTTAGCGGTGTATGTTGGTTTCCTTCGTTCTTTTATCCAGGCACAACTGAGCGAGCCATTCAATAGATTGGCGTCCCCAGGGATAGCGGCACATGTACAAGGTAGCCTAACTTCATTTATCCCTCCTTAGAACATATCGACGATCGCCACTGTAGGTGTCCTATGGAATGCTCTATGTCAACGTCTGCCACTTCGTGGTCCTGCAGTATTTCACTTCAAATCTTCGACAATGCTGATGGAACTCCTCTTGCCGCTCCGGAAACCATACCCTTTGTGTCCGATCTCACCGACAAGACCCATGTTGCGCTCTGGCTTGTTCGTGCACAGGCGGCCATTCTCAATCGGCATCTCCCTTACAGAGATTTCAAGACCAAGTCGGAGGTCGAATTGAAGAAGGCGCCTCAGGACCCGAACACACTGCCGTTCTCGAAGAACATGGTTCTAATCGAAGTCAAAGATCCCGCCTCTACTGACCTCTCGTTCATTGATCTCCCAGGTTTGTGACTGTTGACTCAGTAATCATAGTTCTAAGTATTTGATATCGTATTGTCAGGTCTCATCCAGAACTCCGCGCTGAATGACATCGCGCTCATCCAGAACCTCGTTGAAAGCCACATTGAGGGCCAAAACACGTTGATTCTCGTCACAATTCCGATGACTGGTGAGCACTTCCCGTACCATTATTGACAACTTTGTGACCTCAAGCTCAACCAACGACGTGACATGTAGATGACTTACAGAATCAAGCTGCACTTCGTCTCGCAAGGGAGGCCGATTCGGATGGCGAACGGACCATTGGTAGCGGCCACTGCTTTTCTTTCTCCGCTGAGCTAGACTAATCCTTCTGCATAGGAGTTTTGACCAAGCCGGATGCTCTCACCATGGGAGCGGTCGGAAACCGACAGAAGTGGAGGAACGTGATTGAAGGCCAATCTCATCCATTGAAACATGGCTACTACTGCGTTCGCCTGCCCGACGATGACGAGCGTAAACGCAATCTCTCTCGCACAGAATCACAGAAGGTCGCTACCGACTTCTTTGAGACGACTGCTCCGTGGAATGAGATCGCCGACCGCACCCGTTTTGGAGTCCCCAGTTTCGTGGCCAGTATCAGCGAGCTCCTCGTAAAGCTCATCGAGAGAAAGTTAGCACATACCCTTCCTTCGAACGCCATTCTCTAACTATCCAAAACAGCCTCCCCAAGCTCAAGGAGAAAGTCCAAGAACTTCTCGACGACTGCGAGGCACAACTCCGGTTACTCCCTGCAGTGACGACGGGCGAACCCATGACCGAGGTTTGCAATCGGATTACGAAATTCTGCGCCGATTTCCAGTCTGCAGTCTCTGGGGAGAGTCACAAGCTCAATCTCGTTCAACCCAACAAGCGTCGGTACGACGAATTCAAGGACGAGATATTCCGCACGCGCCCAAATTTCCTAACATTCCTACCGTCTTTTCCTCGAGGATCTGACTACTTCAAGGTGCAGACTAACGAGAATGCGAAACCGCCTGTTGGACCTCTCATTGACGTGAACCGCGTCAAGCAAGCTATTGCAGAGTACGTGTTACTATCATGCCTTATTCTGTTATCTGCATTTTTTTTGATGGACCCTCGATCTGCAGCTCTGTCGGATGGGAGCTTCCGACGCATGTGCCCTACTATGCCACCAAAAACTTCATTCGTGGTTTCACCAGCCAATGGGATGATCTAGCTCTTTCATGCTTCAACGATGTTTTTGCGACTACGTCCAACTTCGTCAGAAAAAGTGTCGCGGAGCATTTCGGGCAGTTTCAGGCTTTTGAAACGCAGGTTGCGTAGGTCTTTCCTCCCCTTCTGCGACTCCACCAGGGATTGATGTTGTATTCTCCGCAGCGCGATTGTCCAACATGAACTCGATGAATGCCGGGATGAAACCCAGCATACTCTTAGCAATTTAATTCTCAAGCTTGAGCAAGTTCCCTTTTACACCCAGAACACCGAATTCTTTTATTCTCAAGGGCGATTCTGGTGGGAATACTATCATGGAGGAGCCGGGCACATTTTGTACGATTTCGAGAGATCAGGTAACGATGATGCTATCAAGGTCATGGCCGATGTACGGGCGTATTTCCAAGTCGCGTACAAGGTGCGTGTCGTCGTAAAATGGTGGTCTGATGCAGCCCCATCCATCCAGCGTATCATCGACTACGTCCCCTTGACGATCGAACACGAGCTCAATCAGGCACTCGCTGCGCAATTACAGGACAGCCTTCTCAACCGTTTTCTGGGGAAAATGGGCACTCCCGACCAGATGAAAGCGCTGTTAACTGAGGATCCCACCTTGGCAAAGAAACGTGAGTTCTTGGAGGATAGACGGACAAGGCTGCAGCAGATCAAGCGGAGGTTGGAAGAGGTCAGAAAAGAGGGGTTGAATGATGCGCTAGATAACACGGCTGAATCCTTTGAATGAGAACGCGCCTTTCCATATTTTCTCACTTGCAATGTATGTATTCTTTCCTTGTAAATCTGTTGTAAATCGCACCTCCTCTACGAGTTGTTTGATGAGCTCGCTCGGCGGCAAGATTGCACCGTAGCTACGTACCGACTACGACACAGATTTACACATTCGTTTCACGCGTTACTGCCCGCTCCGCTCCTCGCTAGGTCGAGACCAGCCGTCTCCAACGTGAGCTCGCGAATGGCTAGATCAGGAGAAGATAAGGGTGGATAAGGCCAGTGCTAGCGCCAGTGCCGCAGAAAAGATCTGTATTAGGTAACTTTGTGAAATTGAGTCACAGTGTGGCACGACTTCACGACGGTACCTTGCGCTTTCTTGCGCTCACCCTCAGATCTTTCACATTGAAAAGGAAAAGTTTAAAACCGACTGGGGATCTCAAAAATGGATTCAAAGAGTAAATCGTCCTACCCTTCCGGGCCTTCCCTACTGACTACAAAACTTGATTCCAGGCGCGCTTGGGTCCCAAAAGGAGCAATTGTGTGAGTTTTCTTCCCCTTCTGCCGCAGGTTGGAAGAGAAAACTTAAAAGTACCGGACGCTGATGCTTTCTACTTGCCGCAGTGAAAGGTAAAGTTGATTTAGATCTCGAATGATCTATGTCGTTTGACCGTTGACGTGGAGTACAGTGGCCATTCTCAGTCCTGCGCACTGCGCCGAGCTTGAGTTGAAACTAAGCCATGAGCGGAGTCACCTACCGGTGTGTACCTTTCTTTTCCCAGTTTACGTCTGAATCAGACTCATTGTCATATGTAGCAAACAATGACGCCGGAGATGCTTAGCGTCGCGAAGAATTTTTCTCGTCGCAACATCTATCCTTCTCTGCATGAAAGGAACACTCTACCCTTGCTCGGCGACCACTTGGACGATGAGGCCGCTTCATTAGAACGAGACATCGCTGCAGCTCAGCTGCAGATAAACGACATTCTCAAAGTGCTACAGACACTGGAGCAGAAGCGAAACATTGCACGCCAGCAGTCCCGCTTGTTCAGAGGGTGTGGCTCGCCCATCCGTCTTCTTCCATCCGAAATTCTCTCTCGCATA
>JABCKJ010000319.1:0-24639 GCA_018850815.1 Asterophora lycoperdoides
GCACCGGCAGAGGGGGATAGGAGGCAGGGCCATATATATGGGGCTCGTGTAGTGGAACGTGCAGGGTTTTAGGAGTGGGGGGCACCGGCAGCGGGCGATGGGATTGGGGGCGAGATACACGGGGCTGGGCCGCGGGTGGTGGGACCTGGGGGGGCCACTGGGGATAGGATGCGGCTTGATATACATGGGCGGGGTGTTGCGGAGCGCCCAGGGACCCGGGGGGCACCGGCTGCGGGAGATGCAACGCGGGCTGCGGGCGCTTCGGATAGAATGCGGGTTGATAGACATGGTCCGGGTGTTGAGGAACGCCCAGGGTCGACGCGGGGGGCACCGGCGGCTGGGGATGGGACGCTGGGGGCGGCGGCCACTTGGCGGGTTGATAGACATGGTCCGGGTATTTTGGAACGCCCAGGGAGTCGTGGGGCAACGCATAAGCGAGCGCAGCGCCGCCGACGCAAGCAACGAGAACGGCCTGGGAGTATTTCATGGTGAAGGTTGGGTGTCAGACCACCTGAACTCAGAACCAGCTGAGAGATGGGGAGCTGACAGACTCTGCAGCTCGCTCTTATAGATCCAAGAGGACCCAAAGTTCCGTGAGGATCGCCACAAATTCATCACAAGCGATGGTTGATTAGATTGTGGATTATTGGATACAAGTGCGTTACACTTGATGGCAAAATTCTAAAAATATCTGTGGCTTCGATACTGCAGCTGCCCTTGTCGACGTCACTACTTGTTTCGATGCCCATATACTTCTGATTCGAGATCCATAAAGCCCATAGCATGAATATCTGACATTCTTTGCTCAAGCGTAGTCAAACACGCAATGATTGTGACGCCAGGCGTTCAGACGGTGCCACACGCATGCGGCTTTCATTTCAATTTTGGGCTTGATTATGATGATGATAATGAAAAGGGCGAACGTTCGCGGACATCGGTCGCCAAGGGGCCGGTCTCTGATCAACGTTACTCTGTCATTGAGCAACCTCCGAAACTCACCAAAGCTGAGTCCTCCACATTGGGTCCGTACCTAGTGGACTCACCATACTATCAGCATCCACCACCCACCCTTCTTGGCCTCGCCGGAAGTTTCGAGTGGTATGGTCCTTGTTGTTGTCGGCTTGGGTGGGGAGGATACTGCTGTCGTCGCGGTGGTGGTCACTCTGAAGGGGACCTCGTCGAAATCACGACTTTCCACTGGCACGGATCCCTTAGACTGCTGGCTGAGTGCGCAGTAGTTTGTCGATGTCGATTCAGTCGCATGGGGCTGTTATGGGGCTGTTTGGTGGCGTCCGTTACCTGCAATTTCACTGCAAGTATGTGTACCTCTCAACATATCTACCCTTCTCTTTTCTGGAGGACGCGCCGTATAAAACTGTCCATTCCCAATCGTGTTACTGATATCGTCTGTGCGTACATAGTCTTGTGTGTTTACTTGCTCGAATTCCAGCTCTCCCTTTGACCGTGAATAGTTCTCGAGCAATAGGCTGAAGTCGTACCATTCCCTGATGAGAAGACCTCCGATAGACCCAGAGGTAACGCCATTTTTCACGACATTCGACTGTACTGACTAACATCCCTTGAGTTCCAGATGGCCCGCATGCTGAGGCGCTTTAGCGCAAGCTCTGCGACGTTTTCAGGCTTTCTGAACTCCAGCTCAATCGCTTCGACAAAATCCCGCCTCTGCCTGGCTGCGGGCCAACGGCATGGCATTGGCCTGTCCGCCCTTATCCTCTTCCCTCAAATTCTTCCTTAAGCTTTTCAAACGTAGGCTCCAGATTGACTCTACACCGCACGAACGAAGAGACCACGGGACAGGGCGCCTCCTAGGTTTGGAGTATTCCAGGAGCGGGGCTGTTGCCGTTTTCTCAAAATTTCGAGCATGGTAGACGCGTCATTTTCCTCTTGAACCGTCGGCTTTCTTTGATACCACCACAATGTTCTGCATTTTCTCGAATGACATACCGACGTACTGGGCCTGTGATTTCAACCGCCAGCCCTCCAATACGCCGCCAAACACCTGTTGCTGCACGAAGTCGCCTGGATCGCAATGTTCATGAACATGGCCGCCGTCGGACCACCATGCGACGATGTGATGCGCCAGTATTTGGAGGATCACAGCCATGAAAAGCAGCTTCAGTTGGTCGAGGGAGGCCGGCCCATTCTTCTCTGTACGGAGGTCCTACGCGCAGATGTCAGCATTGCATTGCGTCGCGGCACCTCGAAGATGCTGAGACTGCGCAGACTTGCCTTTTCGCGATCTGTGATGCCGTTGACTATGGGAGCGACGATGCAAGCTGAACCAGCTGCTTCCTGGTCAGGGTCCGTGGTACCCCATACAAAATGGTATTCTGGAGGCAACGCAGGGTACGGCTGGACGACTGCTATCGACGGCCAGTGCTGAAGCATGAATCTCGTCACGTCACTATCCGTCGGATTATGATGGGGGTTTAGTGTTTGCACCCGAAGTTGTGTCGATGACCAGGGCTTCCTTCACAACATGCCTGTGCTGCAACAGGTCAAGCAACGGGCGCCTGAGCTGTTGGTCCATCGCGGATAGCCTCAATGAGGGTAAATATGCCCGGGTAGTATGCTCGACCGTCTTGGCCTGCGAACAAAGCGAAGCGATAATCCAAGAGGCTGAGCAAGAGCAGTGTTTCGTTTCGTGGCATTGACACGGAAATCCAGATCACTCTAACCACCATCATCAAAGTACCCAAAATCGCTTCCCGCCCGATTCCCTCTAGCCTCTCCTACCACTTATAGGAGTACTGGCCTAGGGACGGCTGGAACGGTCTAGGACGCTTTTTTGACACCATTCAAGCGAGCTAAACGTCCCACAGCCACTTACTTATTGTGGGCTCGTTGAAACTCGTTAGACGGTGCTGTGAGGCTCATAAATGCCAGATACAACAACCTGAGGCTATTATGTAATAGGCTATCAATAGCAATGTTGAAACTTAAGGTCGCGGGACAATCCCTACTTACTTACCTGGTTCGCAAGTCTAGATTGAGAGACGGACTCGGCAACTTGGGTGAACGATCGGATAAAGGTGAGATATATCATGGACGTATGTAGTAGTGGACATCACGTAGTATCACGGAACTGGCCAACCTTTCGACCCCTATATATTCACTCCACCTTCGAATCCAACTCAATTCTAATAATCGCAGTGCACAACCGCGAACTTGATAGAAGAAATTTTCCATCCAGACTGTCGCAGCCCGCGCCTCGACCACTATCCGATAGTCGTCAAGTTGAAAATGAAAAATACAGGGGGCGTCGGATTGCAGTTCCAGATAGCGATGAGGTTGATATACAGCAAAAGGTCTAAAAATAATTACCATGACATACATTTGTTAGATTTCCCAAAACGAATTGGAATAGAGTGTCCGAGATACTATGTTGAGTGGGTCACAGACGCACAAACGTGCCTCTTGCCGCCAAGCATCCGACATTCCCTGGAACACCACATTGCATCGCACCGCCCACATTTCGGATAATCTGACCCGGCTTTCTTGCAAGAAGCGCAATAGACCTTCTTCCTCAAAAGTTTAGATTTCCTCTCGAGTTTGGCCAGGATAGGATCGATTTCAGTGCTCTGCTTCCAAAGATGCGGTGGTTTATGTTCTGCGAGAGTGTGGAGAGTCGACGACGACGTCAAGGAGGGTGAAAGAAGTGGCGGTGGAGATGCTGTGCGACTGAAGGACGGGATGGTTGGTGATGATGTGCCTGACGAGAGGGGCGAGTCATCTTCCTCCGGCCATCGACTTGGCGTCCGAGAAAGAGAACGTCGTGGTCGTGGAAGACGACCCAAAGTCGGCGACGGCGTATTGAAGGAGCTCCATATGTGGTCGAGGTTAGGACGCGCAGAGGGAGTTAGGATGAATGAGCCATAGGCTGACTGTGTGCGGGTATGAGCCGAACATAGGGCTGGCTGGGCTTTAGGGAATAAGGTGATTCCAGATCGCACTGAGGACAAGGATATTAGCGAGACAGTGCGCTTGCGATTCTGCGGACGCGAAGGTGATTCAACGGGGCAGCTTGTCTGCGGCGAAAAGCCAGACTAGGTTAGACACAGACGGCATGAGTTGGTTTGGTGACATACCTGTGAGGACAAAAGGCGAGGTCGAGGGAACGGGTGAGGCGAAGACATCCTGATAGTTCAAATGAGTGGATCGGTATTTATACCAGGAGATAGAAAATCGACTAAGTAGCGACGTCGACAAGCCGGCGACTATTATAGGACCTGTCAGCTAAAATTATTGATCTACGGAGAAAAACAAGCTCCAGCTTACTTCTGGTCCCTGAAATTGCCTGGAAAGAAATGGTAGCGGCGCGTGAGCGTGGAGCGAAAAGAAAGGAAACTCAGTGGCAGCTCAATCAAGTGGGAATGGTGCGGGCAAGACGCAATGAGTCTGACGGAACCCACGACGACAATCACTCTCAATCACTGCTTATGTCACCGGAAGGACAATTTTATCCTGTAACCATCTTGCACCAATCGTTCACCATGCGAAACTGTCGATATACCTTACGGCAGTTGTCGTTAGCCCTTGCGCCTCCCACAGGGCACCATAAAGAGACCGCCTGAGCCGTTACAGTTGTTGTTGTCAATCCCGCCTGACACACATCCTGGTCCTTCTTGGTCGGCTGAAATGTGGATTCCAGACGATGTAATGACTAACCTCCAGAAGGTCGACGTCCAACCCCGTGTGATCCCGTTGTTCTATTGTGAGGCCATCGCACCTCTCTGGTGTATGCGTCATGAACAAGAATCGCCCGAGCGATGACGATTCAGATCCTTCGAAGTTTCGTTGGAGCTTTGAGCTTCGTGTCCGATTCCCGGCTGCCAACTCGGTCGAGGCTGGATAGAGTGTAGGGGCTGGCTGTCCTGAAGCGTCCATGGGAGAAAGAGGTGTGGACGCAAGTGGTGTGGAGTCTGTCAATGCGAAAGCAACACCAAACCTCGGGATCAGGGACGCAATCACCATGCGTTCTCCTTTGTCGCAAGTATTTCCATCTCCTCTTACGGTCACATCCAAGTTGTTATGGACTGGGAGCTCCTACAGGTTAATCTTGGATGGCCATCTTACATGCTCTACAAAACCCACAGGATCGATCGTGTACCGGTCAGCTGTTGAACTGCAGGCAAAGGACACAGCTCTTTTGCTCCCCAAAGGTCGATTGGACATTACATCTGTACAGAATGGTGCGTTGTCCACGAATCATCTGTGCGCTTTCATCTTCCCATTTGCAAATATCTGGTGTGTGCAGGTAGCACTCAGCGCTCAGCGCTTGACGGTCCGACTCATCAGAATTGCTTGAACGGACGTGTCAGCAGATCAGCGTTGCTTCATTAACAATTCTTTCACTCCAGGTCTCGAAGATGAAACGGGCTCTTGTACCTCTGCAGACCTCCAGTGTGAAGGAATCGACCCTACACAGGTTTATCTTTCCTTCTTTACGGTGTAGCTTTCACTGAAGTCGGCGGCTTGTCGCAGAGTTACACCATATGGACACAGTCATTCAAGCTCAGCGGCGGATGTTTGAAATGTAAGAAGTACTGCTGAATTCCACCCCGACCACGAAGGTCCTGTCATGTGCATAGATCATCTGACATGTCGTTTCGTTGTTTTGTGTAACAACGCCTACGCCATGATGACTACATGTCGTACATATGTATCTGCTTCCTGAGCGTCGAGAAGAATGCATGTTCTCAGGCTTATGGCAGTTCCTCTGCGGTCTATGCCGCCATCAACTTTCTCTTGCCTTGGCTTTCGACCAACATGGCTCACACGTCTATCGACAAGGAGAAACACGAGCATGAAGAGAAAATCCACGGCCAACTCTCTAGATTCAGTTTCCAAGCATTCCAAGTACGTTGTCGTAGACTCGTACTTTCATCTAGCTCTACCTCACCTCTCCTGGATGTACCTCTTCACATTGGTCATCTGTTGCTGCTCTGGTGACAGCGGCTTTGATGAAACAGTCAGTTAAACCGCATCATGATCATATATACTACAGAAGCTTAGTTTGTAATTCATTCAGGTCATGGGCAGAATGCTGCAAGGCCAACAATACTTCAGCTTGTCGGGTTTGGTGCGAAAACCTCATGAGTTGTCCCAGACCTCTCCGATCTTCCCAGAGATTTTGACCTTTATTATCATAGAATTGTTTCCGGAATATTCACAATCTAAAGGCCACCTTGTTATCTGGTCTATCTGAGGCCCCCGGAAGCTCCCCTAGAGGTCTGTCCGAAAAATAGCGTATTTTAGGCCCTCAAAATGGCTATTTCCCTGTCTGAACATTGCGTATTTGAGCCACGTTTTCTGGTCGCCGGCGGCGAAAAAAAAATCAGAAGGATTCAGAACAGCCGTCGGTCGATGCTCCCTAAGAAGTTCTCTTATTCCCAAATGGGCTTCGATCTCAACGAAGCAATTGTAGAACTGCGCCAGATACGGAATATCCAATTCGATTATGACGATTGTCGAGCTCTCGTTGAAGACCGCCAACAAATCATGGCCCAGCATCAACGCGTTTGGCGCCATTCTCCAGCAGAGGGAAGAGGCGGATGGGAGCCCCGACTACACTCCCTACGCTTCCAATTTGCATTCCCAGAGCGAAGGCTGCAAAGTAGTGCGCACTAGATATAATAGGTTATACTTCCAAATTCCATGCTTTTCCGCATCGCGGCGCGATCTCATTCCTTTTTGGGACATGTTTTGAAATCACGTGCTGGGAAATTCGCGAAACCCTTGTCCAATATACCGTATTTGAGGCCAATTTCATACCGTATTTGAGGCCGATTTTGGGGGATTTTTCCGGACAGACCTCTAGGGGAGTTTCCGGGGGCCTAGGACAGCTGATCATGCCTTATCAGTGTAAAATAAGTTAAGCCAACTGACTTGTCTCCCAAAAGGCAGACGTAAATACTGTAACTTAGTTCAACCTACGCAGGCTTCGGATATTCCACAACTGACATATAACACTTGAAGTACATATGCATTGAGCCGGGTGTACTGGCATAATGAATGAACCTCAAATTCGAACTGGCGACCCCATCTGACGCATCGAAAGCCTGAGAGAACTAATTCAAAATCCAGAGGAATGCAATGCATAGTTTCTATCAGAGGAGAGTGGTTGCGCTAAAAGAGATCTTCATCACAAGAGAAGCTACATATACGACTCGGACACAAATTGACATGAATGCAGCAGCGCTAACGAGTTCATGAGTACAGAGATCCATGATTCCATAAGTCCAATGGGTATGATGCCATCACAAAATAGGGATGGGTTTGGTCAACGATTAGGATAGTGTGCGTGGACTCCGTAGGAGGAATTGTCTGCGATTATGTGACGAGCGACGAACTTTTGCCACGTAGAGGAAGGTAAGCGCGAAATGCGGGAATACAAGCCGCCTTGACCTTTTCCTGGTTATCGTGCACGGGGACGGATATAACTGACTCCCCAGGGATATAGTGCCCGCTTTCAAGAGGTGTCAGTTCATCCAAGGCGGTGATTGGAACGTTCTATGGGGTGATGGGGTGATCCGTAAGACAAAACTTCGGAGGACTGGGTGGATGATTCAAAACTCACAGGCAAGCTCTTCAGAACAGAAGTATCGAAGGAGTTACGGGTATGATTTTGGAGTATTGGGAGAATGTCGTCATTGAAGGTACGGCATTCATCGGTATCGGATTCTGACTCGTCTGAAGGAGTGCCGAGACGTTCAACGTCCGAGTCCTCGCTGCTTATTACAGTCATCCTGCTTCGCAAATAGTCCGGAAAGGGACCCGCCGGCTCATCCACAGCTTCCGCCCAACAGATAGCAGCAAAGGCGTCAATGGGGTGGAAGAGAAGCTGATCGTCGAGTCCTTCGAGGCAAGAGTAATCAAATTCGATGCCGAGTGTTGTCCCCAGGAAAATAGTCATTTGAGGGGAGTTGTCGAAAACGATGTCGAGGTCATCGAATCTCATTATGTCGCTTGGGATGGACTGGGGATATGACTTCAAGCTATCGCTCGTAACAGTGTCGAAAAATGTTGACCACTCGAAAGTACCGGGAAAGTGGCTATCCTGGGACAACGTCTATGTAGGCCATTAATACTAGATCGCCAGTGAAAGAAAATGGACAGACCCGTTTTCCGTGGAATGGAAAGACCATAAATGAATATATCAAAGTCGTGTCGAACGCGGCGTGCGTTATCCTGAGGGTGTATAAAGTGTCGACGGCGTTATGTGGCGGTTAGTGGGAATCGAGCGACACTGGCGGCCAGTACTCAGCATCGCGGCAAGCCTGAGCGATTTTATATCGGAAGCCATGCTTGACCCTTTTGTTTGACCAAAGACCCATTCCAGGCACAGCAGCGACGTGACCTGTCAATTCTATTATCGCAGCGCAATTGTCAAAGAAGGCCAGTGAAAGCAATCATATTAAGAAGATGTAGCAGGACAGCAGATTAACACAAAGAGATTCAAAACACAACGAGAAAGCACAAAGAGATATGAAACAAAAACCCGTTAGACCCAGAGATAATCAAAGAGGAGATGCGATGCGTCCAGAAGCCTTGCTTTTCCGACGAAATGCCCGTGTAAAACCCTTGGCTTTTGCCACCCAGTTACTCCTCGCTGGCGAGGAGCCTGCCATCGTGAGTCGCGAGGGCTGATTTCGAAGCGCACCAGGGCCGTGAACAACTATTCGACTCGCCTCAGCCCCTTCTGCGGACTCAACCGTCGCCTCTTCAACCGATACTCCGATGACCATGTTCGCTCCTCCCACGAAGACGTTGGCGGAGTGCGCGCGGCTCAGCCTTCGAGGAAGGAGCCCTCCCACAGCCTTCGAGATGCTCTTGCGTGCAGCAATGTGAAGCATCTGCGTGACGTGGTGGTCTTCCGCATGTGCGCCCTCGTCGTCCAGGTGAGCTGAGGCACCAGAGGCGAAGGACTTGGTGCTATCGTTCTGTTGTGAGCAGAGGGTCAATGAATGCCAATGACCGACGTTTAGGAGTAATAATGCGCGACTCACTGTCGCATGTGCCTGATAGAAGGTGGTTCGCGATGCAATGGTAGGGAGCGGACCCTGAGAAAGTTTTGACGACTTGTCGGCCAGCTGTGGAAAGCCTTAATGTACAGCGAGCGGTGTGAGCGCAAGAGGAGACACACCTGCCCAAAACGAGTAATCGATATGCTTCCTCGGCGTTGCCGACGGTTCTTGGCTGAGCTGACTGTAGATGGCTCCGTGGCTGCTGTCTCGTCAGTTGCGACATCCTCTAGAGCGCGTCGCTCGCTTTCTTCCTCCACCTTCTGGAAGATCTGCACAATGCTCAGATGGGTCCACGCGTATAGTTTAGGTAGAGTCTACCTTTTCGAGTGGCTCCCCGACCATGGCTCAAGTCGAGAGTTGGCAAATAGCAGGTTTCCGAGATCCGCAGGGGCATTCGGTGGTATGAAGGTCGACAGAAAGGAAGGGAAGACGTTACTGAGGAGCCTGGGTTGCAGCGAAAATCAGAAACGTATACAGTCCATCTTCCCAACTGCAGCGTGCATTGAGCAACGCGACACCCTTCAGTAACCGCTTTATGTATTTTGATGATAATGTAAGCATGCCACGTGGGTATGTTTACCGATGCATAGTAAGTAATGATTACCAGTGTACTACCTTAGGCTCAGAAAGCCGTTGCAAAGCAAATCGCCTTGTGTTGGGCCCATGCTTTCTTCTGGTGATCTGCCCCGCACTGAAATTCCCGGCGCTTAGAGAAGAGGCCAA
This sequence comes from Asterophora lycoperdoides, assembly GCA_018850815.1. Classification (NCBI taxonomy): domain Eukaryota; kingdom Fungi; phylum Basidiomycota; class Agaricomycetes; order Agaricales; family Lyophyllaceae; genus Asterophora; species Asterophora lycoperdoides. The sequence continues at coordinate 9,771 of JABCKJ010000319.1, forward strand.
TCGATAGAGAGAGTAGGAGCTCGACTCACATACACCGCGGATTTGCACCTTATTAAGTACACATTGACCAGGCGACACTTGTAGCAATCAAAAATTCACTTACTTTGCACAGTGCATCAGCGCTGACCCGCTTGCTTGGTGGGTTTGTTCACAACCTTGCGCCCCGCACTTATTCAGGCATCTCTCAAGCATGCTTTTGACGGATTGCATCATCGGACGCATCGTTCTACCCTCAGGCGCTCAGCTTATCGTGCTACCATGCCAACATTTGAGCACATACGATTCGTCTTTCAGGAGTGCCAGACATCTCCCGCTAACGTCAGAGGCCAACCTCCCAGGAAATGCCCTTTCCCACTGCCTCAATTTCGGGATAAGGGTGGCCTTGTCTCGTTCCTCGACCCCAGCCGCACCCTGTAGAACTAGAAGGGTAGATAGGAACTGACCAATCTCTGCGACCTCGTCAGCCGTCATGCCATCGATGGTGGTCGCGGATTCGGCCGTTCTCTTGGCCTGGAGAGCCGCGAGACCTAGTCCTGCTGAAGTTCGCGCGAAACGAATGAAGTAGGGCCTGTTGTACGTTGTGCTTGTTTTAGCAAATGAAGAAGCAGGATCAACCGCGAAGGGTTCCCCTCAAGGAGGAGAATTGACGCGTTTCGATGGTGAAAACTAACGTGTAGGATATCACATTGATCAGAGTGGTCGATGCACTCAGAACTTCCGGGCTTGCCCTGTATTTTTCGACCAGGACAGGCAGGTATTTCGCAGCAAGCTCACTGCCAAGCGGTGGGGTATGATCCAGATCAGCGCGTACTAATGGCGGGCTGGTCGAAGAGGTTCCTCACTGATGAATGGGCGACTGCTCGTGGCGGGGCTTGCTTTGAAGTACACCCAACTGGTAAATAAGCCGATGAAGATGGGTGAAAACTTCCCGAATGAGCGCGAATGACGCTTCGTTTCTTACCTGCACCTTGAGCATAACCGCATCGGAGCGATCATCACCGATGACTCCGACATGAGTCGCCAGTGAATCCACTGTAATGCTGAGAAAATTCATAATCAGGGGGAATGTTGGGAACTGGTTGCTGAGCGGTGTATGTGGGTGGAGAATTGAAGGCCACAAATGACCGTCAAGCGTGGACGTAATTAGTCACATTGCGGCACAACGACACATATCTCAGATCTGTAAATTTATCCATTTGCTACCAAAAATATACGTGGTCAGTTCAATCCTTTGAAAGATCTGGAGCCCCTTGTAATTTTCGTCTCAGGATTTGTCGGGCCCCACGGTACGCCCAGTTCTTGCGTTGGCATTTCTCGCGTTCGGTGGTACTGGTCCTTTCCTCACCGGGCTACCGCCACTATCAACTTCTTGACCCTTCCGGAGGCGTCTGCTGGTGTGAATGGCGAGAATCAGTACAGCGGCTTGTAATAGAAATGTGTAATAAATTCCCCACCCATTTGTTCTTTGGTCAGCGAGGGCTCAGGAGTTGATCGACTAGAAAAGAGAAGGGTCAAGATGGTGCGTTCGACATCCTCCTTCTCAAGGCCAGCTGGAAGAGGACTCCTGTCACCGTCCGATGGCTGGGTGCGAAGGCGCTCTCGAGCTCTGAATACCAGCACGGTAGTCTTTAGTCCAAGAAGCTCAGACTCTTCATCCTCCAGAGCATTGGGTCGGCTACATAGTGTGGCATATAGAGGGACAAGCAGGGTGTGGTCCACTTGAAATCGCTGATACAATGCGATCCTGGTGGCCACGGCGATATTTTGCTTTTCCAGCTCGCGCACGGCCAAATCCTTCACCTCGGGGAACTCCCACTTGACGGCGAGCTCCAGGACAGACGTCCAATCATCGCTATCCCAATCATAAAGCGAGTACCTCCTATCGAACAGTGTCAGAAGTCACGCCACTGTTAGGCTGAAAGATACTGACGGATTGTAGAATACCCCAAGAAACTTTTCAAAGCTCAACGGGGCCGCATCCAGTATGATCGCTACAGATTCATTCTCTCCCTGACGAGGCCGTCCAGGGGCTGTCGGAGCATTGATTTGCCCGCGAAAACTTCGGGACTCCCGTTCAAAGAAATACCGATGGACGCGAAAGAGCTGGTTGCCAACCTGTGCAAATCAACAACAGAGAAACATCAGGTCTTGTTCATATCATGCAAATTACGTCGGCATGCACTTTAAAATGAATGTCCCCTCCGTTGAGATAATAGCGAGGATGTCGTTGCGGCTTCTTGAATTCCTGCTCGTTGGGAGAGATAGCAGGCGTCATGATGACCGGAGATGCAACGATGTCGAGGTCAGAATGGACTCGGATTATTTTCATCCGATGGTGGGGGACAAAAAACTGCGTTTGTACCGGTCAAGCCCCGTTCTGCCTTTTGTAAGCTTCGGTTCCCAGCCTCCAGGTTCTAGTCTCCAAACGTAAGACCAAAGCGTTTGGCGCCCTGCACCATATCATAGCGCCCGCATCTACAATCTTGAGCGCCTGATAAAGTTCTCAGTGTGCGCCCTGTAATTGCCGCAAATTACGCAAGGTGCATTGCGGCTTTCCTGCTTTTACGGCAGTGTCGTTCACCGCTAAGTACGTAGATATACCAGTCAGATAAGCATTTCGCTGAACAAGAAAGTACCCACTGTGTAAGTAGAGAGAAACATCTATCGAAATTCCTAAACCACGCAGTCACTAGTTCCACTTCTGTGGCACATGGCAGACATCGTGGCTTAAAGTCTCTCACCGGGCAGAAGATTCTGATCCAATCGAGCAGCCACCGCACCCTCGAGGCAACAAGTATCATCGAATTACGGTTCAAGGACGCCTTCTTTGGAACAGTGTGCGTCAGCGACCACGATTGAGCAAGATCTGTGGTGTCTCGAGGAAACAAACTAGATAGAGCCCAGGATGGCTGACGTATTGAAAAGGCGTGTGTCGTGTTACTCGTACCAGAGATTTCTATGTAAGACTCTTCGCCATAGCCATGTCATCTGACAAATACGAAGGATGAAAGGCATCAGAAAACGGAGTGCTGTGCTGACGACCACAGGTCCCAAAGTGAGGGTGGTTTGTATGGGGAAGCCAAGAATGAGCGTAGGAGCTGGTTAGGTATTCATGTCGTTCCAGGCGGTTAGATGGCTTCGGCGCCCAATTCGCTTCGAGCAGGAGACGCTGGTGTTTCGCAGTCACAACAGAAAAGGGTAAGCCATTGATTCGGATAATTGACATGCGTTCAAGGGTGCATGAGGCGATTAGATACCTCCAGCTCGCCGTATGGGTCCACTCTTCCACCTTTTCAAATCCTGCTTGGGCTTGGGTGAGAGCAGAGTTGCAGCACGCCTGCCTCCCCAATCGGCCAAGACCTCTGAACGAGCCTCAGGCAAAGAGATGTGGCGACCGTGAATGACCGCATCCTCGAGGCCCAGGTGCCAGTGTCCTCTCTCCCCTGCAACTCTGAGGATCATCTCTGTCTTATTCCTCCCATCGCTGATTGAGCATTTGTTGATCGGGAAGACTAGACCATTCTTGCAAAAATTGTGGACGCATTGCACAAAAACGCGCCGTCCATCTGACCCCGACGGCGGAATAATGGTAAGTGTGCGGATGAAGCGGGTTTGTGTGACAAGTAGTGCGACTGCGATTCCAACGCCGAATGTCATATGAGCAGCGCATAGGCCAGTGCGTTGCCATGCAGGCCGCAAGACATATCCGTCGGGGTGTGGTGAGCCTTCGCCCTTCGGTTTTTGACCTGAGTCTTCAATATTGGACGCCGGAGTTGACCAGTGGTTGTACGTGAGCTCGATAGCAGACCCTCTAGTATGGCGTATGAGTTTTGTGTGTATTAACGCGACAGAGGAGGCAACAAACGTCATGAAGATATCGCACGCAATCAGGCCCCAAGTCCAGCGTGCCCACCATGGCGGATTTCGGAAGAACAACGGTGGCTTCTTTGTCACCAATGTCGATGCTACTGCGGATTTCGCACTTCGCCAGCGAAAGAGCTGAGCAAACCAGCTCGACCTGGTAAGGACAGACTGCATGGAAAGTTGGGAAAAAGCCCAGCACCTTTGGGCTTTAAGCAAGTACAAATACTATAATGCGTCATGCGCGTCGCGCCCAATGCGCCGCCGTTCGCTGGCAGCATAAACGATAGATTATTGTTGTGGATTGTTTCACAATGCACCAAACTGAAATCTCCTTGAGTGTCGATGATATGTTTAGTCATTTGAAGAGAAGTCATGTAGCAATCTGATGCGGAAGAACTCGAATGCAAGACTGATCTGTGATGGAGAATTCGAAAATGCTTTTCTGGCGCCTTGTTTAGATTCTTATGTAGAATGCTGCACGACTTTCCTTTGTGTGCCTTGTATCTCATGAAGGACTGTGCCCCCTCGCCGTTCGGGGAGACTGGAGCTATGTGGTTACCCGGCAATTCTGCCATACTGCGGTTCTTTGTTGGGCCTACACGCAACCACGTTGTTTTCACAGCTTGTGCTGCTATAACTCGAGCTCTGTGCATCTCATCTTGAACCACACAAGCTCTTGCGTCAGTCTACTCGGTCTTCCGCCTACATTGAACCCAAACTGAACCTCACTGGATGCCCGCTCTACGCTCAAACCCGCGCTTGCAGTCTGCAGCATCCCCGTCCGATACCAAAGCTCAGCGGCATCCTCGTTATTATATGCCACAAGGGAACATCGTGATCAAGGTATCTCAAACCATTTCGATGATTTGGCATCGTATGTCACCTTTTTTAGGTCCAGAACACGCTCTTCAAGCTCGACCTCTCTGTCCTACATGAAAAGTCCCTCGTCCTAAGGATTATTACGCCACCCCAATATAGGGGGAAATTGCGCCTCCATTCAAAGGGCTTTGATGATGAGAATCCTTTCGTGTTGCCAGAGATCTCAGAGTACGACTTTGTTCGGCTTCTCTGGGTCTTATTTCCATCGTGCGCTTCCACACCATTCGTCCCATCTACATACTATCTAATAGTGACGTTCTTCGCAGCAACTCTTATCCGTTCACTGCAGCCACAGTGGATGATTGGATGATTATCCTTAAACTCGCCCATAAATACGAAATGGACGATGTTCGGGCATTGGCTGTCGCACGTCTTCACGCCTCTTCAATCGACCCAATACGAAAGATAGCCATCTGGGACAAGTATCATCTCGATTCTGACTTGCTTGCCTCCTCATATGTGGCATTATGTCAACGAGTCGAACCACTCACGCTTGGAATGACTATGACAATTGGTCTAAAAAACTTCACCAAGCTTGCTGCCGCACGAGATCTCTACCACCAGCGGGTGGGATTTGGGTGTTGTACAATTTACACCCCGGTGGAAAAGCAGGCCATGGCCGAAGAGATCGTAACCCAGTTGTGGACTAGACCAATGAAATCGTAGGTGGGATGGGACCATTATTTTCACGTACACTAGTGACTACGATCCATGATACCATGATAATGTAACAAGTCCATGTATGTAACCCTCGTCCCCCACAGGCATGATGTGGTAACTGGTTTTCAAGTACTTTGTGATCTCCCGAACAGTCCTGCCAGCACACCACCTCTCCGTGGCGGTTTAGGTTCGATAAACTCTTTGACAAACTGACTTGTGTCCAATTCGGGCTCTCTGCTGCGACTCCAATGCCGCACAGCGTCGACGAGCATTTTCTCGCACCACCTCATTACCATCGCTTCCTTTTCCCAAACGCCGGTCGTCCAAACCGCGAGTGGTCCACGAGGTCGGTCCTCCGAAGGATCCTTCTCTTTTCCAATAGCGCCTCCGTCCTCGTACCCGCAAGTGACAACCATTTTCAAAAGTCCTTGTGGATCCTTCGAAAATCGCATTCGATTTGCCATCACGATGTCAGTGAATATCCGATCGCCCACGACAATCAACTCGTCGTCGCGGATGGGATATCGAAGGGAGGAGAAATATCCACGGATATTAGCTATACAAGAATGTGCAGGCTTGAACGACTTGTGTCGAAGCACGGGGACGCCGGTGTTATATGTCACGGATTCACACTAGAGCAACGGCAACTTTGTTGAGGCATCAATCAACGGCAGAATGTGAGAGCATACTTGAATTCCTCCTGGGTCCAATGATGTTCCTGCAGAGTTGCTAACAATGAGTACATTGCCTTCCCCGAAAGTATTTCGACATTCGTCCCATGCGTGCTAGATGCAAGAAATTAAACACCGACAGGAATCATGGGACTGGAAGACACACCTGGATTCCAGGGACCAGTGTATCTTTATGAGGTAGGGTCTACCCCTCGCGTTTGAGTACCACGCAATACAAGAGAACAAAGCCTGTCACACGCACTATACAGTTGTCTTTGTCAAAGACGGCCCCCCGATAACCAGCCTTCCGTAGCGCGACGAAGTCAAGGTGGCGGATATCTTTCTATGCGGCAATGTTCTAGAAATTCTGCACATGAAGCGGAGAACACACCTTTGACGGAAATACTGGGGAGAACGACCCGGGGATTGAAAATGAGCTGGAAAGGGACGAGGATGCCCGGGATATTAATGGGCATGTTGAGAAGAAATTTAAAGACTTGGAGAAAGTTCAAGGAGTCGGTTCCCACGATCATTGACCTGCTGCTTACTGCCAACACCACCGCCAGTGCCAACACAACCCACTATGAGCGACTTTTTCCAAGCAGGGAGTGACGAAATCGACTTCGACCGCGCAGCGTCTGCCTTTCCCGACATATCCCTGGATGGCGAAGGGGATATCCCAGCTCCCCAGGCGCCGCCCGCAGCCAGACAGGAGAGCTCAGGGTTCTCATTCGACGACTTTGATACCCCGCCTGCCCAGAACTCTGCTGTGAAGGTCACCGGCGATGACGAGCTTGAGAAGTTCCAGAATGAATTCCCAGATATCGATGTTGGACAGGTATGATATCGCTTTCTTCTACCGCGACTTGGGACGAATCGTGCATATCTCGTCGTTGCTCCGAATTAGTGCTGATTATATACAGCCGCAGCCACCACCACCTCAGGCATCCTTTAGCGGTGCAACCTTTGCTCCGCGTCCTCAACCCTCCGCATTCTCGTCGACCCCCATCCTGAATCAACACATAGAAGAAGACGAACCCCAAGTGATCAAGTACGAAAGGTTCAATCTTTTTATATCCTCGTTTTATGACATTTTTCCCTGCAGAGACTGGCGTGAGAAGCAGCAAGAAGAGATTGCTGCCCGTGACGCGACGTCGAAGGCTCGACGCCAAGAAACCATCGCAAAAGCAGAACGTTCTATCGACGAATTCTACGAGAACTATTCGAAGAAGAAGGAGATAAACATTCGGGAGAACAAGTGAGTCTATACGCACCTGGCTCAACGGACATCGCTTTATGTGCTATGCGACTCAGGGACCAGGAAGCCGAGTATCTCGCGACGCTCTCTTTATCCCTTTCCAACGGGACGACGTGGGAGCGCATTTCCGAGCTCATTGAGCTCCAAAACTCTCAGAGCAAGACGATTGCCAGGACTGGAGCCGGGACGACCGACTTGACGAGATTTAAAGAGGTTCTTCTGCGTTTGAAGAGGGAGGGTGCCGCTGCTCCAGGCGCCGGAGGTTATTAGAGTGTGTACGTACAGAATCGGCTGCCTTATTATGATTCATAGCACTTGGATCCCTCTTGTGACACGCCCAGCATACATTAGAGTGTCCCGACGACAAAGGTATCCATCCCTAGCACCCTTTGATCCAAACCAGCGACTACATCTTAAACCAGCGACTACATCTTTGAGCGCTCCTCTGGGGCGTTGCTGCTGATTTGCAAGTGCAAGTGCGCTTCGATGAACGCGACAACCTCAGCTGCTAGTTGCTCCTTTACGCCGTCGGGCTCGTTTTGAAGCTCGTGGAACCCACCCTGCGGAAAAGTCAACACATTCAACATGTCGGGTACTATGGGCGTACCTCAAACAACTTGATTCTCTTATCAAGCGCAGGAATTTTGTCATAAAACGCCTGACTTGCTTTACAAGATGTGACCTGATTGGAAATCAGGGTCAGGCTTCTATAGTACCTTTGAACACATGGAATTGTGCTTACTTTGTCTTCCGTTCCGTGCACCAAAAGCAACTGATATGGGGTGAGTAATTCAGTTGCTTCGATGCCAATGTTCGCTCACAGGGAGAGACTTTGGCCAGTTTTGGTAGTGAGTCGCTAACAAAGCCTCGCCCTTCCAACTTCATCAGGACTGAGATACAAGTCAATCATTCAAGCGACTGACGTTGGATAACATGTCGTGCAAACCACGAAGTGAGCCAAAGTGCTTGACTAACGGATCTTTCATGTACGCGTCATTGACAACCGCGTCGTGCGAAAGGTCCTACCATTTGCTAGTGAGAAATCATGCGCAGACAAAGTCAGCGTCACATACACTCGGAATCACGTCTGCCGGGATGAGCTTATGAGGAAGCACATTGCTGGCTTTGCCACCGACCCAGCGGAGTAGCTTAGGGGCAGGTTTCGTCTGTAGGATCAGCGGGCTTGTGGCAATCACGCCTGCCAACGACGAGATCGCCGCGAAATGCTTGCACTTCTCTCCTTGAGTTACGAAACCCAGCGTTTCAGCGCCTCCCTAATTCTGAGTTGAGTATTCAAAAAAGGAGTGTCACGAGAATAATGACCGCACCATAGAGTGGCCCATTAAGAAAGTCGGAACTCCGGTGAACGTTTTCTTGACATGCTCTACAGCCCACGCAATGTCGGCCATCTGCTCTGCCCAAGAGGTCTTCCCGTACGCGCTCTCCTTGCTCTTATTTCCCTCGGTATCGAGGGCTGTCTTTCCAAAGCCGCGCTGGTCAAGTGTAAACACGGCTATGCCGTGCTCGCGGAGAAGTGGGTGGAAGTGCGAATACCGGCCGACGTGTTCTGCGAAACCATGAACAAAAACGACTGCTGCTCGGGGCGTGTCCTCCGGTGTATACGTCCGGGTGTAGAATTGAGTCGACTGGGGCCCGGCGATCCAGGATTCAGTAAAGTTGGTCGATGACATGGATCTGATTCCTATGGAAAAGCTGCAGCGTAGAGGCCGAATAACCGGAGAGGCAGCAGCTCGAAAGAAGAGCATGTTATGTAGCCTGTTTGGTTTTCGGGGCCATGCCAAATTCCGCGGTCTACTACTAGGTGAAAGAATGAGAATCAAGGAGAAGCGCGGGGAAGCTCGCGAAAAATGGGAAACTAGTGGGTGGCGCAGTCCTGCGACGGTGCGACCTAAAATAGTGCTTGAAGTTGAAGAGGCAAACGATAGGCAAATGATTTCTCTTCAAGACAATGTCTTTAAGTAAGTAAATGAAGTTCCCACCCACACGTGGCCCAAACTTTTTCGGCATCACAACTTCAACTTGGCGGTCCGCTGACGTCCGACTCGCTTCCGCTCCCTTCACTCTGCCCATACTGTACCAGGTCATTCAAGTTCCAGGATCTCTGCCTTTCGCTAGGTAGAAACTGCCCTTGAATCTGAAGTCCAAGTCATGCTTGGAATATGGACTCGCCCTCTCCTGAGACCACGAACATTTTCTCCAATCCTTTCGAACGGGTGCCGACAGTGGCCTTCGGTCTCGACATTAAATCGTTGCGGAAGGTCTCTTTACTCTCGTTCTCCTACCCGATCATGGACAACTGCAGCAAGGGCGTTCCACGCGCAGACTCCCCTCAGAAATAGTTCCGTCGTCTCGAAGGACCCACCTCCGGAAAAGCCTGCACCCTCAATCCTGTCGCTATTCAAGAAGTCACCGGAGACAGCGTCATCTTTTCGAAAGATCGTCGCCCTTGCTAAACCGGAACAGAAATATTTACTCATTGCCATTGGATTGCTACTAGTCTCTTCCGCGGTGTCGTTGAGCGTCCCGTTTACGATCGGAAAGTTGATCGACTTCTTCTCCTCAACCAATCCGGTAAGTCCCTCTTCTCCCAGCACATCTCGAGGCTCACTTCCCTCCGGCATTGCAGCAAATACCATTCGGACTGGGGATTTGGGAAGCGTCAGGAATCCTTCTTTTACTATTTACGACGGGTGCTGCTGCAAATGCTGGACGAGCGTTTCTGATGCGAATGTCAGGTCAGTCGCATTATATCTTGGTGAAGAATCATACGATGATCGCAATATGAGGATAGGTCAAAGGATTGTCGCAAGACTTCGTGAACGCACTTACTCCGCAGCCCTCAGGCAAGAAGTTGAGTTTGTAGAACGTGGAGAGGGTGACGTGTTGAGTCGCCTGAGCGTCGACACCAGCATTGTCGGTGAAAGGTCAATATTCTATCTTCCGATCTCAAATTACGCTGACTCCAATTGCAGTGTTACCCAAAATCTTTCCGACGGTCTTCGTTCGATTGTCATGTCGTCAGTTGGACGTTAGTCTAGTGTAATATCCGCATCCTCTATCCGTCTCACGTAAATTCCACCTATAGTTGGCGCCATGTTCTATCTTTCCCCCACCTTGACTCTGTTGATGCTAACTGTCGTGCCTCCCGTCTCACTCGGAGCGGTGGGTTTGTTCCTGGATAACAAGAATTCCCTGGCTTATCTCTCTTTAGGTTTTTTATGGCCGATACTTGAAAAAGTTATCGAACAAAACCCAAGAGTCCATGGGTGAGATGACCAAGGTCGATTTCTATCTTCTTCTCATCGACTCCACTGACGAGTTGACCGGTACTGTTAGGTAGCTTCAGAGGCCTTAGCTGCCCTTCGGACAGTGCAAGCGTACAACGCCAATGGTCAAGAGGAGAAGAAGTTCCACGAGCGAGTGACAACTGTTCTGTCCTTGGCCCGAAAGGAGGCTGTGGCGAGCGCCGTTTTTTTCGGGAGTACGGGCTGGAGTGGTAATGTTACTCTCCTGGCCTTACTAGGATATGGTGAGTTTTGATGTACGCGGAGCACACGGCGCTTTCTGACTTATATTTCAAGGTGGAAGTCTGGTTTCGAATGGTGCTATCTCTGTGGGGGACCTGACAAGCCTTTTGCTTTACACCGTCTACGTTGGCAGCGGCCTTCAAATGTTGACGTATGTTGTGCACTTGTTTTAATTCCACTCCCACTGACTCAAACAACATTGCTCAGGTCATTCTTTGTACGCGTCAGACCTTCTTGCCCGTTCACCCTTTTAAACCTTGTCTTAGTCGTCAATCATGCGTGGAGTTGGTGCTGGAACTCGCATATTTGAACTTCTGGACCGAGCGCCTGCCGTACCACTTGAGACAGGCCTCCCGGTGTCCAGTACTAGGCGTGGACCGATCAGATTCGAAGGAATCCACTTTGACTACCCCAGCCGCAAAGGCGTTGAGATTCTCAAGGACTTCAACCTCGACATTGGTGTTGGAGAGAGCGTTGCCATTGTGTGCGTCCTATCACATTCAACATTCTGTGAATTCTCTATTCACGAACCTAAACTTCCAGAGGCAAAAGTGGCGGTGGTAAATCATCCATTCACTCACTTCTCTTAAGGTACTATGATCCTGTGAATGGGAAGATAACATTCGATGGACAAGGTGTGCAGCATCGTTTCTGGATGAGTAGCGGTCTTTTCATAAGTTCCAGATATCCGGGAGTTTAACGCTACCTCTTGGCGTAACGTGATTGGTATTGTTCCTCAAGACCCCGTACTGTTCACGGGTACTATTGCGAGCAATATCGCATACGGCAACCCCAACGCTACTCGCGAACAGATTGAACACGCTGCACGTGAAGCTAACTGCGAGTTCGTTTGGGGAATGCCGAAAGGATTTGATACAGAAAGTGAGTCTCTTCTGGCAGGTAAATTGAACCTCGTTTGATTGAATACTCCCAGTTGGACGACAGAGCTTGAGTGGTGGTCAGCGGCAGCGGCTCGCCATCGCGCGGGCCCTACTCAGGAAGCCAGCAATACTAGCGCTTGACGAAGCTACGAGTTCCTTAGATGCGACATCGGAACGAAGGGTGTGTCGGATATGGGAACTATCCAAGGCTATCTCTGAAATTCCATAAACCATAGGTGAATGATGCAGTGGACAAAATCCTACAATCCCGACAAACTACAGTTCTGATTGTGGCCCATCGCTTGTCAACAATCGCGAGAGCCGAACGGATAGCCGTCCTCGAGGGTATGTTATGAGGCCATCTCTTAAAGCGTTCACGGCTCATGTACACTTCTATAGAGGGAAGAATTACGGAAACAGGCACCTACCGCCATCTGGTAAGCATCTTAACTGCCATGTTTTATCGGCCCTCGCTGACCATCTCCCAGGTCAATCGCATGGATTCTCGATTCCGTGCCCTTATGGCAGCTCAACTAAGCAATTTGGATGTACAAGACGCTCGGCCATATTCTCATAGAGTGGAAACGGAAGACACGACTAATTAGTCTCATACTGGGCATAATATTTATGGGCATGGCATACACAGCACAGTCCGGGCAGAACCCTCATTTATATCTGTTTCTACCTACGAGATCATATGAATCACACTCACAGCCTCGACTCAGCAATGCCTCGAACACTTCGACTTCTCGATGTGATTTGCGCCATTGCGTTGGGTAAAACACGTTCCGACCTCGTGGAAAATAACGCCGACGAGCAGGTCCGAACTCAGCCAGTGTTCCATTGGACCTCATCCCATCCACCAAGATGGAACCGTTGACGCCCACTAGTACCTCATCGGGATGCCCGACGGCATGCACTAAAATTTCTCCTCTTGATACTCTTTCAACTGCGGATCTCATAGCCAGCATGAAAGCTGCGACAGGCTCCTTGGGTGTAAGCTTCGACAGGACATGAGCCGCTTACCATAGGACAGATGCTCAATTCAACCAAAATACAGGATATCTTTGAGAAGCTGGAACTGGAAGTGAAAGGCGTCGCAACGGCTGGAACATATGGGACAGCGCCAGAAATCAAGAAGTAGGTCGGGCTCATATCCTGGTTACAGCGTCGCGAAAACATCGTCAGACTCCAACGACAGCTCAAAGAACAAGATCATATCCACCAGGAGGGTATCGCAGAGATACGCCGTCAGTTTTTCACCTCCTCCAAGATGCTTTATTAGTGATGTTCTGCACTTCTCCAGTTATTTTGAAGGATTGCCTTGAGACGCAGCTCTTCGAGCACCTGAAAGAACAGGGTACGTTGTGAGTGGGTTCGGAGTGATCGTCTCACGCTTCACTTGCATCTTCTCAGCTCAGCGCCGAATTGAAGAAGAAATTGACGAACTTGTGAAGGAACAGGTTGCAGAATGTCTTAAGGCGATCATCCCACAGAATCTTCAGGATGAGGTCGCCGAGCAGAAAACGGAACTGGAGCAACTGAGGATACAGCTGCACAATTCGTAAGTCCGGCAGTCCTGGCATATGCGAGTCTGAGCCGAGAACCCAAGCCTAGAGAGAGCCGCCGAGCAAATGCTTTGCTGAGATCAAACCGCCCGGAGAGCATCCTGCATACAGTCTATATGTCGAACGGGAAAATCAGCGAGCACTTTCCACAAAATCTCAAGGATCTCTTTGATCTTGATGGTCAGTCCAAAATGAACTTGAATTTCGTACGTAATGGTATGTACTAACCAAGATATATTAGCGGCAGCGTCAAAGGCGCTGATGTTGGACTATGAGCTGTCCGACGTTTCCGATGCAAGAGACCGGAATCTTAATAGATTCATGCAGTTCTGCGGCGTGAGCTATCAAATGGTAATCAGCTAAGTCTTTACAATGCTATTACCGCTCTGTTCACCGCGTCTACTAGGTCAGGACAGGGACTGACATGCGACGCGTTGGGGTGGAGGCCAGGATGATGCCAGGGGGCTGGAGAGGGAACAGCTGCACAAGCGATGGATGCTGAAACAGACACAGGATCTTCTGGCGTTATCTATTGCGACGATGTAGTTTCTGCGATTATTCTATAGTGCATGAGTAAACCCATTGGAGATAATCCTGCCACCAAGACCTCCTGTGATTACTAACCGCTGGCTACAGTCGTGGACAAGCAAACACGGTAAAAATATTGACTAACATTGATCAGATAACTGTACCATGAGAAATGCTTGAATCGTGCTGGAAACTATGTTTGGGGCACATATGGCACCATATGAGTTGATTTCTACGAGCCGATTTCTTAAATTCAAGGTGGAAGGATTTTGACCCTCAAAATATTGGCCAACCTTGAAAAAAATCGCTAAAAATACAAAAAATAGCGCAATCGACAGCTCTCGTTGAGCTGAATATGATTCTGAAAGAACAAAACAAAAATAACGAGTGATTCAACAGGAATTTATTGGATAAGATTGGACAAAAAAGGAAAATCAACATGACCAAACATGTTCATCGTCCCCGCAACATTATTTACTTTCAGTATGCCTGCGCAACGGAGCAAGAAATGACCTGAAATGCAAAGCTCATGATAACCCTTGAAAATTGGGAGGGTTTTGGTACCTGCACAACAAGTTGGGTCAACCTGGTTATAGATAAAAGATATTGATGACTTTGCCATTGCTTTGTGAATGGAATGGATTTATTCCCAGCTGCCAGCTGTGTTTTATAAACTACATTAAGGTAAGTAAAACCTCGCTGGGAAGACATGTCGGTGATGTGACCTCAAATTGTATGTTACGTACAGTCCAATCATTCATCAATTAGCTTATTCAAAGGCAAATGCAGTGCATAGGCTGTACAGAAGCAAAAGAATCATCGTGCAGTCATCGTGCCGTGTCGCAGACATGATTTTCCGGCCACGGATCATCATTTTTGGTGACTACTTTTTCAAAATTTTCGTCCAAAATTTTGGCCACGCTAACGGCTCGTGGGAAAAACTTCGGAGATACCTTTTTCGACGTATTTCGACCATCTGAGCTCAAATCTGAAGTCACTTTGCCCAAAAAAT